>CM038145.1:465984234-466205152 GCA_021437245.1 Aegilops speltoides | reverse complement strand
AACCACGATGTCAAGGACTCAATCAATCCCGTATACAATTCCCTTTGTCTAGCGGTATTATACTTGCCCGAGATTCGATCGTCGGTATATCGATACCTTGTTCAATCTCGCTACGCAAGTCTCTTTACTCGCTCTATAAAACATCATCCCGTGATCAACCCCTTGGTCACATTGTGCACATTATGATGATGTCCTACCGAGTGGGCCAGAGATACCTCTCATCACACACGGAGTGACAAATCCCAGCCTCGATTCGTGCCAACCCAATGAGACACTTTCGGAGATACCAGTAGTGCACCTTTATAGCCACGCAGTTACGCCAGGACGCTTGGTACACCCAAAGCATTCCTACGGTATCCGGAGTTGCACAATCTCATGGTCTAAGGAAAAGATACTTGACATTAGAAAAGCTTTAGCATACTAACTACAATCTTTGTGCTAGGCTTAGGATTGTCTTGTCCATCACATCATTCTCGCTAATGATGTGATCCCGTTATCAACGACATCCAATGTCCATGGTCGGGAAACTGTAACCATCTATTAATCAACGAGCTAGTCAACTAGAGGCTTACTAGGGACATGGTGTTGTCTATGTACCCACACATGTATCTGAGTTTCCTATCAATACAATTATAGCATGGATAATAAACGATTATCATGAACAAGGAAATATAATAATAACTAATTTATTATTGCCTCTAGGGTATATTTCCAACAATCCCTTCCCTATTTCTGATAACCGAAGTTTTACCTTGTAGTTCGGATCTCAGCCCTTCTCAGCAGAGCTCATCTTCGGGGGATCTTCGTCCGGAGATGATAGAGAGCGAAACGCCTCCCCCTGCCGTACCGTCTTACGAGGCGGGCGACCTTGAGGTGTCGTCGCGGAGGGTTTCTCGAAGTCTGGCAGGGCCGGAAGGTAGTCGTATGTCCCCTCGAAGCCCTCCACGTCCGGCCTTTGAAAAAGGCCATCGGACGAGTCCAGCACCATATGGTGTACGGTCGGAGGAGCTGAAGGATCTGCTCGGGTGAGCGTCTATCTCAGAAGATCACCGTGCGTTAACGGGTACGGTGATTGAAAGGATTTCATCCGCTGAGAGCGGATTGCATGAAGCCGTCAGAAGTTTACTGACAGGTTTTGAGGTACGCAAATGATGTACCTTATGACAGTTCCGCATAAAAAATGCACCCTGTGTAGATAGTAGCCCCTGAGACTCGGTGTGTTGTCAAAAATGACAGCACGCCGAGGATCATAATCCCAGGTATAATATGTCGCCCTCCCTATGTAGTTGGCGAAGTGTCTGGTGGCTAGCCGGACTGATGGATTTGCCGAACTAAAGCGGCAAATTGACGTGGCGGATGCCGACATCGCGCTTGTCAATAAGCGTCTTGACGAGTCACAAGGTATGTGATTTCTCCGCGGACACTTGGTAAGGGAGCTTGATGCCCGCGCCTTACAACATGTATGCTTGATGCAGATGGTGCCGCTGCGATGGAGAACCTTCGGGCGGAGCTCGCCCGAGCCAAGGAGCAGGCCCGAAAAAGTGATGCGGCTGCCTTAAAGGCGACCGAAGAGCTAAAAGCTGAACAGGCTGCTCATTGCCGAAGCAAGAAGGAAATGGCCGAGATGGCCATGAAGTTGAAGAATGCTGCTGACCGCTACAAGCTTCTTGAAAAGGAAGATCAAGCGGTGCAAGAGGACCTGAAGAGGGCCACTACCGAGGCCAAGGATGCTCGCTCTGCGATGAGAGCTATGAAGGAGGAGCTGCGTCAGGCCGGAGATGTCGCGGCTGGAAAGCCCTTCCTGCCACAGAGGAAGTTCACGGATCCTAAATATGCTCAGTTGGACCGGCTGTGGAGTTCGGAGGATGCTTATCTGGACTTGGCGGCAAGTGCATGGACGCGTCGAACACTTCGAGATCAAAAGGATCACGAAATGGAAAAGGTTTTTGGTCGCAGCCCATAATCCAGAGCGCCTCTTCCATTAACCGATCGCTTGGCCGAATGGGCGGAGCTGAATAGGTTATCCGGACTTGCCATGAAGGATGTCGTGAGTCTTTTGTGGCCGAAAAGGCCCGAGCCGAAGAGTTATTTGGGCTTGGTGCAGCAGTTCCTTGGTGCGGTGCCACATATCAATGCAATGAGGAGGTCGGCATGCATAGAGGGTGCGCGGATGGCTCTTGCCTGTGTCAAGACATACTGGGCAGAGATGAAGGCCACCGATGTTGCATCCCAAGATTCGGACAGAAGCCGAGTACCTGTCGAGCACTATTTTCAGGAAGTTCTGCAGGGCGCTCGTTTAATAGAGACATAGTGCTCGAAGGATATTATGTTCGAATAACATGTATTTATTGTGAAACAATGTTTCGATGAAATATAAAAGATTTTTATACTTGTTCCTGCAAGAATTAAAATACCTCCTGTGCGGCCGTTGATGTATATGTGTATATAACCTGAAAGATTGTAGTCTTCGGCTTCAGCCCCCACGCATATAATGCGGGGGTGTTTGCAAAAGGCGCATTTTCACACTTGATCCAACGTCTTGGTCCTATAAAGGAGGTGGTAGCGCAGCAAACTAGGCAACCAGACTATAATGCTTTATCACTTTCACTTAGCCATAGGAGTTTGACAGTGGGGCTACTATATAGCCCCTAGGGGCACCGCGCTCACCCAAATTTGGGGCGGCGATGTGCTGACCGAAACGCCCTTCGTCAATGCGGAGGAATCCTATAGATTCCAGCGGGTCATCGAGTGGTTGACCAGTCTCACGCTATATCATGACAGTCAGTTTTCGGCTTTCTCTACTAAGGTGCTCGCCTGGCCGAACTGGGGCACAATCGCAGTAGTTCTCCTGGTGCCGCGTTAGCCGATAGAGCGGAACGTAAGGCAGCAAAACATAGGAGCCGGGCAAACCCAACATTTGACCAAAGACATGATTTGGAGCTGATGCATATAAGGCCTAACTCGAGACGCCGAACACTCCCTAAGGTATTCGGTGTTTATGAAAACGGGCCGAACAACACCTTGTGTAGTAAGCCCCTGGTGTCCAGGTACGCGCAAAATTCTGACGTGGCCTATGCCAAAATGCCAGCCTCCTCCTCGGTTATAGTAAGAAACCAGGGGATGTGTATCAACAAGAGACAGTAAAAAAAAGGTTTACGCAGGTCTTAATCAAAAGAATCCTTGCAACGGGTCCCTCTTGCACGTCTCGCTACCGTCTCCGTTGTGCCGTATCCTGGACGGGTGTCGCATGGTGTTCGTCTGTAAAAGAGAGGAACTTAGTTGAAAGGGATCATGCGAAAATGTACGTTATATTAAATAAACAAAGTACGTTTCAAAAAAATGAATAAAATTGATCTTTATTGTCTCTTGTTATATATGCGCGGAGCCCCTTGTGCGGGGGTGTGCGGCTGGTAAGCCCCTGTATATTTACGCCGGACTCGTCTAACCGTGTCCGGGGTCTGAACGACCTGTTTAGGTGCTTGGATTAGTGAAGCCGGTTTAGTGTGTGGCTGTCGAGGCAGTCACACAATCTTCCGCGCTCGAGGAACACTCGATATTTCCCTTTAAGGAGATGATGCCTCGTGGACCGGGCATTTTAAGTGTGAGGGATGCATAATGCGGTATTGCGTTAAAGCGGGCGAAAGCTTCGCGCCCTAGTAGTGCTTGATAGCTACTTGTAAATGGGGCAAGGTGGAAGGTTAACTTTTCATGGAGGAAGTTGTCGGGTGAGCCGAACACAACTTCTAGCAATAGAGAGCCCGTACAATGGGCATGTGGGCCTGGCATTACCCCTTGAAAGGAAGTGTTGCTATGGCGAATTTTGGTTGGGTCTATCCCCATTTTGCAGATTGTGTCCTGATATAGCAGGTTTAGATCACTGCCGCCGTCCATTAGGACTTGTGTAAATTGGAGTCCGTCGATTATCGGATCAAATATCAAGGCAGTCCATCCTGCATTCCGGATACTTCTAGAGTAATCCTGATGGTCGAAGGTGATTGGTTTTGACAATCAATGGCGGGACTCCTCTGGGATAGGCCATATGGCGCGTATATCTATGGGCGCCGTTCTGATTTTTCCTTTTGTCACGTAAAGTGAGTTTACTGATTTGACTTCTTGTGCGAAATTCTTTTGTTTTCCGGTGCTCTGCTTGTGGGGTTCGTCATCGTCCTCGCTTGGTGTGTCGAGCCCCTTGTGTTCGGCGTTGAGTTTGCCAGACTGCTTGAAGACCCAACAATCTCTGTGGGTATGGTTTGCGAGCTTCCCGAGTATCTTGTGGATTTGGCATATCTTGTCCAAGATTTTGTTTAAGTTAGATAGATCGTCCCTATTATCCTTAAGGGGCAGTCCGGCGCTGGTCCTTGCTTCGTCGCGGTTTCCTGTTTCCATCCCTGACTTCGGATGTACTTGGGTCGCTGGTACTTCATCTTGCCAGCCAGCTATCCTCTCCCGCGCAAAAGCGGGTCATGAGGCTTGTTAATGCGGCCATTGTTCTTGGCTTTTCTTGGCCGAGGTGTCTGGCGAGCCATTCGTCTTGGACGTTGTGTTTGAAAGCTGCTAAGGCTTCGGTGTCCGAACAATCGACTATTTGGTTCTTTTTAGTAAGGAATCTGTTCCAGAAATTTTCGGGCTGACTCTCCGGGTTGTTGAGTTATGTGACTTAAATCGTATGCATCCGGAGGTCGGACATAGGTCCCTTGAAAATTTGCCCGAAAAGCATCCTCGAGCTCTTCCCAACTTCCAATGGTGTTTTCGGGGAGGCTTTTGAGCCAATGCCGGGCTGGCCCTTTGAGCTTGAGGGTTAAGTATTTTATGGCGTGGAGGTCATCTCCTCTAGCCATGTGTATGTGGAGGATGTAATCCTCAATCCAGACTGCAGGGTTTGTTGTTCTGTCGTATGCCTCTATGTTTATGGGCTTGAATCCCGCTGGAAATTCATAATCCAGAACCTCATCGGTGAAACATAGGGGATGTGCGGCACCCCTATATTTAGGTGTACCGTAGTATTCGGATACTTGACGTGTTGTGTTGCTTACTAGAGCTTGCTTTCTTGGCCCATAGATAGATCTAACTGGGCCATCTTTTTGATGCAAATCCGTGTGCGGATCGCATGCCGGCTTGTGTGCGGCGCCGTTTGCCGCTCTATGTTTGCCATGGGTCATCTATCCGACCGGTGGTCTCTTTGTTCTTTGATTGCGGGGTTTCTCGGCCTCCTCATCAAATTCGGGCGATAGTTTTCGCTTCGGTAGTTTTTGTTCGGCGATCGTCAGCCAGATTTGTCTCATGTGTTGAGTACTTTGCTCCATCTGATTCTGAGCGCATCTTCCTCTATTTTGAGCTTCCGCTTCTGCTTTCTCAGGCTACACGCAGTGGCGACGAGCCTTTTGTGAAGGTTCTTTTGCTCCAGCAATTTGTCCGGCGTGAGATCGTCCGGACTGTTATCTTCGCCGGGGACGGATTGTTTATCCATATCGTCCAGTTTGGACGACTGCTCGATAGCATGTTCGTCATTCACCGGTTCGCCCTGCTCCATGGCTGGGTCTGTATGGCTGTTGTCCTTGTCGAGGCGGGATTTTGAGCGGCGCTTACGTCGCCGTTTTGACTGCTTTTCGAGGGAATGATCCCTCGTGGCGTCCCGTTTTTCCTCGTTGTCGCTTCCTTATAGGTGTATCCACCATGTATACATCATGAGATGAGGTGGATGTCCAGTGCTTTATAGGTGCTGGTTCATGCTTATCTCCTACATCGTCGTCCATACCGTCGATGTCTTCGGAGTCGAAATTGAGTACGTCGTTTAAACTTTCGACAGTGGCTACGAAGTGGGTGGTGGGTGGGCTTTGAATTTTTTCGTTGTCCGCATCCCAACCTTCTTGACCATAGTCCGACCAGGGCTCTCCTGATAGAGAGAGAGACTTCAGTGAGTTCAGGATGTCGCCAAAGGGCGAGTGCTGAATGATGTCCGCGGCGGTGAACTCCATGATCGGCGCCCAATTGGATTCGATTGGCAGGGGCGCGGAAGGCTCGGAGTCCGGAGAGGAGTCCGACACCTTGGAGTCCCCGAGGCGGTGTCCAACCATCCTCCTCGATCGGCGCAGTCGGCTCCGAGCTAAGGGTCGGAGCGGACACTGGTGCGACCTCCAGGACACTGTTCGGCGGTAGAGCTAGATCATGCCCATTGTGACAGTGCGGCGCGCTTGGCTGTGGCTCGAACCCGTCGAAGATCAAGTCTCCGCGGGCGTCAGCCGCGTAGTTCAAACTTCCAACTCTGACCTGACGGCCAGGGGCGTTGCTTTCAATCTGCTCCAGATGGCCAAGCGAATTGACCCGCAGTGCAAAGCCGCCGAATACGAAGATCTGTCCTAGGAGAAAAGTCTCACCCCGGACCGCATCATTGTTGATGATCGGAGAAGCCATCGGGCCTAAAGATGACGACACAAAGGAACTCTCAATGAAAGCACCAATGTCGGTGTCAAAACCGATAGATCTCGGGTAGGGGGTCCCGAACTGTGCGTCTGGGCAGATGGTAACAGGAGACAAGGGACACGATGTTTTTACCCAGGTTCGGGCCCTCTCGATGGAGGTAAAACCCTACTCCTGCTTGATTGATATTGATGATATGGGTAGTACAAGAGTAGATCTACCACGAGATCACAGAGGCTAAACCCTAGAAGCTAGCCTATGGTATGATTGTTGTTCGTCCTACGGACTAAAACCCTCTAGTTTATATAGGCACCGAAGAGGGTTAGGGTTACACAGAGTCGGTTACAATGGTAGGAGATCTACATATCCATATCACCAAGTTTGCCTTCCACGCCAAGGAAAGTCCCATCCGGACGCGGACGAGGTCTTCAATCTTGTATCTTCATAGTCCAGGAGTCCGGCCGAAGATGATAGTTCGGCTATCCAGACACCCCCTAGTCTGGGACTCCCTCAGTACACATCCCATCCTATTAAGACTAGATGCAAGATCTTTAAGTAATTGCAAAGATAGTTTCCAAGATCCTTGAAAAAATGTATTTTTTTTACTTTGGCACTTATCGGGAGACTGAGGCCCCCGAAGCGCGAGGAGGCGGAGGGGGCGGTGGGAGTGGCGTTCAGCTCGGAGGAAGCAGAGGAGGTCACTGGCAGTGGGGTCAGCCCCGCGTTGTTAGAAGAGGAGGCCATGGCGGCAAGGCGTTTAGGCCGGGCGCGACCGTGGCTGCTGCGGCCATGGGGATGTTGGGTAATGTAGTAGAAAATGAAACTTCCTACGTTCACAATTCCAGGAACACTATGAAGATGCATTTGAGGTTTAGATCAGATCGTTGCCAATTTCGAGTTGCAGTGGAAGAAGAGTTGGTGTAGATTGAACTTGAAGTCCCTCGAACCATCCCACCAACGATCCCTTGAACAAGCACCGAAAGCACGATGATTCTATGGATTGCACACGTACCAAAGTAGTGGTTCAGCAATGCTTCGCCGTCCATACCTAAGAACCGCTGAGAAAATTAGAGGGAGAAGTAGCCTAGCGGCGTCGACGCCTCGATCAACTGAACAAGAGAGAGAGAGAGAGAGAGAGAGAGAGAGAGAGAGAGAGAGAGAGAGAGAGAGAGAGAGAGAGAGAGAGAGAGAGAGAGAGAGAGAGAGAGAGAGAGAGAGAGAGAGAGAGTAACTGGGCGTGGAGCAGCAGCGGAACCTCCAAGAGATTTGATGATCTCTAGGGTCTGCCCCTGCCCTTCTATTTATATGGGAAGGCCTAGGGTCGCAACTTGGGGAGGGTGCCTCCCCAAAGTCGGTTTGGACCTCAAAGATGATTCCTCCTTGGACTCCAATGCTAATGCCATGGATCCCGGTGTTTACGTTAGGGCCATGGACT
Organism: Aegilops speltoides; assembly: GCA_021437245.1. Classification (NCBI taxonomy): domain Eukaryota; kingdom Viridiplantae; phylum Streptophyta; class Magnoliopsida; order Poales; family Poaceae; genus Aegilops; species Aegilops speltoides. The sequence goes on along the minus strand of CM038145.1, from coordinate 466,197,300 downwards.
CTGGCGTCTGGCCCAGGGGTAGACGCCATAAACCCTGGCGTCTAGCCCCTTCCTTCCATATAACCCCTTTGTGCACCGACCTATGGCTTTGTGGGCCTTACTCCTTGGCCCAACCAAGGTGTCCTCACACAATGGACCCTTTGGATTTATCCAGAAGGTTCTGTAACCTTTCGGACATTATCAGAAGTCCCCAGGACCTTATTGGGACCTCCCCGAACATTTCCGAGAACATCCAAAACACTTCCGAAACGACCCGAAACTCTTTCGATGCCCATTTTCTCATTATCCTTTAACTAATAGCTTTCTAAGAAACCACCAAACATTAAGTGAGTGACCCTATATGTTCGATGAAATATAGGCATGAACAAACTTCCTTTCATTCAATGATCAACAACGGAACCATGGACATCCATGTTGACCCCTATACTCACACGAATGATTTTCGAGTGAACCTTTGGTTATTATATGCTATTCCCTTTTCCTCGCGGTACATTACAAAACCCGAGGTGAGACATATCAATATCTTCTTGAGTCATTCTCATGGTCACTATACCGGTCTCGTTACTGGTTTTATTATTCTTTCTCGTTGACATGTTCTGGCATCCCTGTGACCTAGTCACCTGTGTGTAGCCAGACAATGATGTATGCCATCACACCGAGAGGGCCCTAAGAATATCTCTCCAGTGTCGGACTAGAAAATCCCACTCTTGAGCTATCTAGTCCTTTGTCAAACTTTCTGATGTACCTGTAAGTTGTCGTTATGATCACCGGTTTACATAGAACGTTTGAGCAACCCCAAAGTCCATCATGAGGTAGGAAGTGACTACGATACTCTCATGGTCTAAGGAACTAAAACACGCTAACTCTGTGTGTTATAACGATTGACTTGTGATAATCGTATCTCAAAGTATAGCAAACAAGTTGGGTCAATTCAATACGATCATTCTTCTAACGTCATATTCTCAAAGTTGTTTTGGGACTATTGTTACACTTAATGATATCCCAAGATCTGGAAAACATGATCACAAACAACACTTGAGTTAGTCCTAGAGACGAGACTAGGAATCATGTTTTACCTTTTATCATTCCACACATGCTTATGAGTTTTCCACTGAAGCGCATATTCCAGGATCATAGCAGTTATAACATAGAATATAAACTCTTAATTATAAGCATTTGAAGCCAGTTAGCAGAGATCTAGATGGGTATCTCACATATACCCGTTGCGAGGAGGAGGACCAGAGGAGATTGGGCGCGATGGCTGGAAGAGGAGGACAAGGGGATGACTCAGGCTTGGGCAATAACTGGATGTGTTAACTATTACGAGTGCGTCTCCAGTGACATGGTAAATTAGTGGGACCCAAAAGAAAAGAACTGGGTCGAAGGAGTCTCTTTTTCATTGCCGATGACATGGCAAAGTGGTGGGTCCAATAGGGAAGGAAGTGGGTCAAATGAAACAATAGCGAGGGCTGACTTGGTACCAGCAGCGAGCACTAACATGTGTAGTGGCTTCGATCCAACATTTCAACTCGAGTTGGTGACTTGTGCACAATTTCGACAAAATTAGTGGCAATCTTCACATTCTGGAGCTAGCTAGTGGCACGATCATATTTTTCCATATGTTTAAAGGCCACCTTCATATGGTGTAGAATGATTTTTCCGGTCGAAATATGACGTGGAATACATAAGAAAAGATCATACTTTCAACTTTACATGGTTTAAGCTCGGCTACGATGTACGAGGCTATGGTACGCCACAACCCCATGGGTCATGCGAGCTCCTAGTATCGCATTGTATACAACTGAGTGAGCCATGTACTCTCTTCCGCTATCGGGTTCACAATATTCTATTTGACGCTCTATATGCCAAACATCAACCAAGCACACAAGGAAGCACATTGATGGCCCGACCCAATTCGCACTATAGGATTCCAATATGTGTTTGTAGTTTATCTTTTTCATGTAGTTTTGTTTATTCGTTTTCTTTTTGGTTTTGTCTTTCAATATAATTTTTTTATTTTTACTTTCAAAGAATTTTTAATTTTTTAAAAAAATGTTCGCAAGACTAAAAAAATATTTATGTTTTTCAAAAAATATAAATTTTAAAAATGCTCACATTTAGTATCTTAAAAATGCTCACTTTTAAGAAATACACTAAATATTCATATTTAAAAGAAAAGAAAAACGATTGAAAAACCACCAAGACAGAAGAGAAAAACAGACGAAGCGCTTGCCATACCAGCAGCTGAGCTATAATGGGCCGGCCCGCCCGAGCGAGCACGTGTGTGCTGGGAGGTCGACACTTTTTTGACGTAGCGCAAATTTTGAAATTTTGGTGTCGCGCCACGGGCCGGAGAGAGGAGGGCGCGCGCGACAGAGATAGATCGGCGCCGGTGGTTTCGGGGAATGGTTGGCGGCGTCCGGCGTAACAACTTGCGAAAATGATCGATCAGTTTGTTGTGATCACACCGCATGTGGATCAAGGAATTTGGCTATAAAACTCGCCTGATCCTCTCCGCGCACGCATCTCCCTCGCTCCTCCACGTACACATCACGCCGGCCGGCCAGTTCGGCCGAGCAGGATGAATCTCCCGGCGATCGCCTGCGTCCTCCTCCTACTTGTCGATCTCAATGGTTCACTTGATATAGTTTCTAGACGTTGTAATTGGTAGCTGCTGATGTTACCTTCTGCTGCTAAAATTGATCGATCCGCGTGCATGCAGTTTCTCCCGTGGAGTCGTCCCGGCCGCAGGGGCTCGGGAAGGGGCGCCACACGCCCGGAAAGGGGAACCACCACGGCCATAACGGGCACAGCGGCGACGACGGGCACCAGCACGACCACTCCGACGACTACAACGGGTACAGCTTCTACGTCTTCGGCGACTCCTTCGCCGACAACGGCAACCTCGTCAAGATGAACCCAAGATCCGAGCTCAATCGCCAGTGGCGCTATCCCTATGGCTTATCCGGCCGCTTCTCCAACAGCTTGGTTCAGTCCGACTTGATCGGTACGTGCGTCGTCCCCTTGCTAAATCTTCCATCGATCGATCTCTGTTTTGTCCCGGCCGTGTCAAATTGTACGTACTTGATGGACCGACTTGTCATTCCGTTGTACCATGTTGCAGCCTACATGCTTGGGCAGAAAAAGTCCCCTCCGGCGCACAGGCTCACGCGCAAGGTCGGCAAGGCTGGGTTGAACTTCGCCGCCGGCGGCTCCGGCGTGTTTGACGCGCCGGACACCCAGACGCTCGCCAGGCAGACCCACACCTTCCACAAGCTCGTCAAGGACGGAGACATCGACCAAGACCGCCTCGCGTCAAAATCCGTCGCGCTCGTCGCCGTCTCCGGCAACGACTACGCCCGCCTTCCCGCCGACACCAAGAGCTTCGCCGAGGTGGAGGATTTCGCCAGGAAGGTGGTGGAGGAGATCGCGTTCAACGTGCGGCGCCTGCAGGACATCGGCGTGGAGAAGGTGCTCGTCAACAACCTCCACCCTTTCGGCTGCTCGCCGTCGGAGACCAGGGCGTACAACCACACGCGCTGTAATGAGCGGCGCAACCTGGCCGCCACGCTCCACAACCACCACCTCGCCGACGAGCTGGCCGGCATGGAGGACGTGCTGGTCGTCGACCTCAACGCCGCCTTCAGCAACGTCGTCCGGCACTACAACGACGACGGGGACGGCGACATCATTCCCAATCTTTTCAGGGAGAAGCTGGCGCCGTGCTGTGAGAGCACTGACCCCAAGGGCTACTGCGGGCAGGTCGACACGGAGAAGTTGGAACCCCTCTACAAGGTGTGCGACAACCCCAACTATTTCTTCTTCTGGGACGAGATGAACCCCACCATGGTCGGGTGGCAGGCCGTCATGGGCCCGCTCGATCACCCCATCAGGAAGTTCTTAGGGCTCATTAGGTAGACGATGATGCATCCACGTACGTGTGCATGTAAACCCAGTGCTCCGCCGTGAACAAGTATTCATCTTAGCGCTGATAGGCAAAAATCTGATATGGAACCAATTTAATGAGAAGGAGAGAGAGAGAGCTATCATATCCTATTCTAGGTAGACGCATATCTTGCAGTTGTTTGTACTATAGTTTTGAAATACTTGACTCTTGAGTTCTAAAGCCGAATATCTCAAGTGGTTTTGTCATGGACAAATTCTACAACAAAGAACAAGCAATTAACTAACTAGGTTTGTTTGTGTGGAACTAGAGAAACTATGTATAACCTGCTTTCTGAACAAATATAATCGATCAACTCCTATAAGAGAGAAAACCCGGTATGACACCCAATTCCTTAGGGTCCCGATGATTAGGGTTGCTATTTGGCTTTCTTGGCGGAGGCTTTTGCAATTAATGCCAGGCGTTGGGCTACTGATCTAATGTGGCGTACTAGCACTAAATTGACATGATAATATCCTTTGCTGCGTTCCATTCAGCCGGGAGTATTTGAGCTATGATCTCCTTGAGAACAGACGGGCAGCTGGACTTGAGATGCTCATAACCGTTGCTTGTCATCATCGCCTCCAAATTGGGTGGCGAAGCAAGGAACCGTAAACAAGCTTCTTTGAGACGAGGGAAACCATGCTGCTCAGCTATAGCCAAACTGGTTGCTACCATGTTTGAATCAATATGACAACACAGTTTCTCCTCACATATCTGCTTCAGCCTGCCGATGTTGTACCTATCAGACGCTACGAGTAGATGACTGGCCATCGCCACATCAATCACCGGAGAAACTTTGTTGGTGTATATGAAATGGAGCAAGGCCTTGAACACGTCAGGTTTCATGTCATAGATTTTGATAGCACTACTGGAACTCTCCTCCATGGCACCGAGGAGCTCCGCCTTGAAGACAGATGACCGAGCGGCTAGGACACACCTATGAGCGTGGAATATCTCCCCGCCTACTTGAAATGTTAGGTCTGATGCATCTTTGCTCTCAAGGAGATCACCGAGATGCATGTGCAAGTCGTCTAGAGAAGCCCTTGTTTCTTCTTCGCCGAGGATCTCCTTCATGACGGTGACATCACATCTGATGGTCAAACAATCATCTCTGAGATGCTCCGATCTTTCCAGCTTAGCTTTCTTCATCAGGTTATGGTTGTTGGGGAACGTTGCAGAAAATTAAAATTTTTCCTACGGTTTCACCAAGATCCATCTATGAGTTCATCTAAGCAACGAGTCATGAGAGAGAGTTTGCATCTACATACCACTTGTAGATCGCGTGCGGAAGCTTGCAAGGTGATGATGGAGTCGTACTCGACGTGATTCAGATCACCGATGTCCAAGTGCTGAACGGACAACACCTCCGCGTTCAACACACGTACGGGACGGGAGACGTCTCCTCCTTCTTGATCCAGAAAGGGGGAAGGAGAGGTTGATGATGATCCAGCAGCACGACGGCGTGGTGGTGGATGAAGCTGAACTCCGGCAGGGCTTCGCCAAGCGACTACCGGGAGGAGGACGAGGTGTAGCAGGGGGAGGGAGGCGCCAAGCACAAGGGTGCGGCTGCCCCCCTCCGCCCCCCCTTTATATAGGCCTCCAGGGGGGGGGGCGCCGGCCCCTGGAGATCCAATCTCCAAGGGGGGGCGGCGGCCAAGGGGTGGAGTGCCCCCAAGCCAAGTGGGCGCCCCACCCCTAGGGTTTCAACCCTAGGCGCAGGGTGGGCCTGAGGCGCACCAGCCCACTATGGGCTGGTTCCCCTCCCACTTCAGCCCATGGGGCCCTCCGGGATGGGTGGCCCCACCCGGTGGACCCCCGTGACCCTTCCGGTGGTCCCGGTACATTACCGGGAGACCCCGAAACTTTCCCGATGGCCGAAATACCACTTCCTATATATTATTCTTTACCTCCAGACCATTCCGAAACTCCTTGTGACGTCCGGGATCTCATCCGGGACTCCGAACAACATTCGGTATGCTGCATACTCATATTCATACAACCCTAGCGTCACCGAACCTTAAGTGTGTAGACCCTACGGGTTCGGGAGACACGCAGACATGACCGAGACGACTCTCGGGCAATAACCAACAGCGGGATCTGGATACCCATGTTGGCTTCCACATGCTCCTCGATGATTTCATCGGTTGAACCACGATGTCGAGGATTCGATCAAACTCTGTATGCAATTCCCTTTGTCAATCGGTACGTTACTTGCCCGAGACTCGATCGTCGGTATCCCAATACCTTGTTCAGTCTCGTTACGCAAGTCACTTTACTCGCACAGTAATGCATGATCCCGTACAACACCTTGGTCACCTTGAGCTCATTATGATGATGCATTACCGAGTGGGCCCAGAGATACCTCTCCGTCATACGGAGTGACAAATCCAGCCTCGGTCCGTGTCAACCCAATAGATACTTTCGAGATACCGTAATGCACCTTTATAGTCACCCGCCATTCGTTGTGACATTTGATACACCCAAGGCACTCGACGGTATCCGGAGTTACACGATCTCATGGTCGAAGGAAGAGATACTTGACATTGGCAAAGCTCTAGCAAACGAACTACACGATCTTTGTGCTATGCTTAGGATGGGGTCTTGTCCATCACATCATTCTCCTAATGATGTGATCCCGTTATCAACGACATCCAATGTCCATAGTCAGGAAACCATGACTATCTGTTGATCACAACGAGCTAGTCAACTAGAGGCTCACTAGGGACATATTGTGGTCTATATGTTCACACGTGTATTACGATTTCCGGATAATACAGTTATAGCATGAACAAAAGACAATTATCATGAACAATGAAATATAATAATACTTTTATTATTGCCTCTAGGGCATATTTCCAACAGTCTCCCACTTGCACTAGAGTCACTAATCTAATTACATTGTGATGAATCGAACACCCATAGAGTTTTGGTGTTGATCATGTTTTGCACGCGAGAGAGGTTTAGTCAATGGATCTGCGACATTCAGATCCGTGTGCACTTTGCAAATCTCTATGTCTCCATCTTGAACATTTTCACGGATGGAGTTGAAACGATGCTTGATGTGCCTGGTCTTCTTGTGAAACCTGGGCTCCTTGGCAAGGGCAATAGCTCCAGTGTTGTCACAGAAGAGTTTGATCGGCCCCGACGCATTGGGTATGACTCCTAGGTCGGTGATGAACTCCTTCACCCAAATCGCTTCATGTGCAGCCTCCGAGGCTGCCATGTACTCCGCTTCACACGAGATCCCGCCACGACGCTCGCTTGCAGCTGCACCACCATCGCTCCACCATTCAACATATACACGATCCGGTTTGCGACTTAGAGTCATCCAGATCTGTGTCAAAGCTAGCGCCGACGTAACCCTTTACGACGAGCTCTTCGTCTCCTCCATAAACGAGAAACATGTCCTTTGTCCTTTTCAGGTACTTCAGGATATTCTTGACCGCTGTCCAGTGTTCCTTGCCGGGATTACTTTGGTATCTTGCTACCAAACTTACGGCAAGGTTTACATCGGTCCGTACACAAGATGGTATACATAATAGATCCTATGGCTGAAGCATAGGGATGACACTTATCTCTTCTTTATCTTTTGCAGTGGTCGGTGATCGAGCTGAGCTCAATCTCACACCTTGTAACATAGGCAAGAACCCTTTCTTGGACTGATCCATTTTGAACCTCTTCAAAATCTTATCAAGGTATGTGCTTTGTGAAAGACCTATGAGGCGTCTCGATCTATCTCTATAGATCTTGATGCCTAATATATAAGCAGCTTCTCCAAGGTCCTTCATTGAAAAACACTTATTCAAGTAGGCCTTAATGCTTTCCAGAAGTTTTGTATCATTTCCCATCTACATATAATAGGAGAAATGCTACAGAGCTCCCACTTACTTTCTTGTAAACGCAGGCTTCTCCATAAGTCTGCATAAACCCAAACGCTTTGATCATCTCATCAAAGCGAATGTTCCAACTCCGAGATGCTTGCACCAGTCCATAAATGGATCGCTGGAGCTTGCATACTTTGTTAGCGTTCTTAGGATCGACAAAACCTTCCGGCTGCATCATATACAGCTCTTCCTTAAGATGTCCATTAAGGAATGCCGTTTTGACGTCCATCTGCCATATCTCATAATCATAGTATGCAACAATTGCTAACATGATTCGGACGGACTTCAGCTTCGCTACGGGAGAGAATGTCTCGTTGTAGTCAATCCCTTGAACTTGTCGATAACCCTTAGCGACAAGTCGAGCCTTATAAATGGTAACATTACCATCCGCGTCCGTCTTCTTCTTAAAAATCCATTTGTTTTCTATCGCTCGCCGATCATCGGGCAAGTCTGTCAAAGTCCATACTTTGTTTTCATACATGGATTCTATCTCGGATTTCATGGCTTCAAGCCATTTGTTGGAATCTGGGCCCGCCATCGCTTCTTCATAGTTCGAAGGTTCACCGTTGTCTAACAACATGATTTCCGTGACAGGGTTGCCGCACCACTCAGCGCGAACGTGTCCTTGTGGACCTCGAAGTTCAAGAGCAACTTGATCCAAGTACCTTGATCATCATCATTGGTTTCCTCTTCACAGGTGTGGGCATCACAGAACATTTTCTGAGCTGCACCACTTTCCCATTCGAGAGGTAGTACTTCATCGAAGTTCTACTTTCCTCCCACTTACTTCTTTCGAGAGAAACTCTTTTTCCAGAAAGCATCCGTTCTTGGCAACAAAGGTCTTGCCCTCGGATCTTAAGTAGAAGGTATACCCGACAGTTTCCTTAGGGTATCCTATGAATACGCATTTTTTCGACTTGGGTTCGAACTTTTGAGGTTGAAGTTTCTTGACATAAGCGTCGCATCCCCAAACTTTTAGAAACGACAGCTTAGGTTTCTTCCCAAACCATAATTCATACGGTGTCGTCTCAACGGATTTAGACGGTGCCCTATTTAAAGTGAATGTAGCTGTCTCTAGAGCGTATCCCCAAAATGATAGCGGTAAATCGGTAAGAGACATCATAGACCGCACCATATCCAATAGAGTGCGACACGACGCTCGACACACAGCTTACCGAGGTGTTCCAGCGGCGTGAGTTGTGAAACGATTCCACATTTCCTTAAGTGTGTACCAAATTCATGACTTAAGTATTCTCCTCCACGATCTGATCGTAGGAACTTTATCTTTCGGTCACGTTGATTCTCCACCTCATTCTGAAATTCCTTGAACTTTTCAAAGGTCTCAGACTTGTGTTTCATTAAGTAGACATACCCATATCTACTCAAGTCATCAGTGAGGGTGAGAACATAACGATATCCTCCACGAGCCTCAACGCTCATTGGACCGCACACATCGGTATGTATGATTTCCAACAAGTTGGTTGCTCGCTCCATTGTTCCGGAGAACGGAGTCTTGGTCATTTTGCCCAAGAGGCATGGTTCGCATGTGTCAAACGATTCATAATCAAGAGACTCTTAAAGTCCATCAGCATGGAGCTTCTTCATGCGCTTGACACCAATGTGACCAAGGCGGCAGTGCCACAAGTATGTGGGACTTTCGTTATCAACTTTACATCTTGTGGCATCCACACTATGAACATGTGCAATATTACGCTCGAGATTCATTAAGAATAAACCATTGACCATCGGAGCATGACCATAAAACATATCTCTCATATAAATCGAACAACCATTATTCTCAGACTTAAATGAGTAGCCATCTCGTATCAAACGAGATCCACATACAATGTTCATGCTCAAACTTGGCACTAAATAACAATTATTAAGGTTCAAAACTAATCCCGTGGGTAAATGTAGAAGCAGCGTGCCGACGGCGATCACATCGACTCGAACCATTCCCGACGCCAAGATCGTCACCTCGCCCTTCGCCAGTCTCCGTTTATTCCGCAGCTCCTGCTGTGAGTTACAAATATGAGCAACGGCACCGTATCAAATACCGGGGAGTTACTACGAGTAATCGGTAAGATACACATCAATTACATGTATATCAAATATACCTTTGGTGTTGCCGGCCTTCTTATCCGCTAAGTATTTGGGGCAGTTCCGCTTCCAGTGACCCTTCCCCTTGCAATAAAAGCACTCAGTCTCAGGCTTGGGTCCATTCTTTGACTTCTTCCCGGCAACAGGCTTACCGGGCGCGACAACATCTTTGCCGTCCTTCTTGAAGTTCTTCTTACCCTTGCCCTTCTTGAACTTAGTGGTCTTATTGACCATCAACACTTGATGTTCTTTCTTGATTTCAGCCTCTGCTGACTTCAGCATCGAGAACACTTCAGGAATGGTCTTCACCATCCCCGCATGTTGTAGTTCATCACAAAGCTCTTGTAGCTTGGTGGGAGCGATCGAGGATTCTCACAATGACCGCCTCATCTGGGAGGTTAATGTTCACTGGGTCATACGGTTGTGCAACCTGCACATCTTCGTGGATATGCTCACCGATGTAACTATTTTCTCCATCTTACAACTATAGAACTTGTCGGAGACATCATATCTCTCGACCGGGCATGAGCTTGGAAAACTAGTTTCAGCTCTTGAACATCTCATATGCTCCGTGATGCTCAAAACGCTTTTGGAGCCCCGGTTCTAAGCTGTAAAGCATGCCGCATGAACGAGGGAGTAATCATCAACACGTGTTCCGCCAAACGCTCAAATCGCCTTGCAGTCTTGGGGAGAACAATGGGTCACCTAACGCTGCTTCTAGGACATATTGTTTCTTGGCAGCTATGAGGATGATCCTCAGGTTCCGGACCCAGTCCGTATAGTTGTTGCCATCATCTTTCAGCTTGGTTTTCTTTAGGAACGCGTTGAAGTTCATGTTGACATGAGCGTTGGCCATTCGATCTACAAGACATATTTGCAAAGGTTTTAGACTAAGTTCATGATAATAAAGTTCTAATCAAAATTATGAACTCCCACTTAGATTAGACATCCCTCTAGTCATCTAAGTGTTACACGATCCGAGTCGACTAGCCCGTGTCCGATCATCACGTGAGACGGACTAGTCATCGTCGGTGAACATCTTCATGTTGATCGTATCTTCCATACGACTCGTGTTCGACCTTTCGGTCTCCGTGTTCCGAGGCCATGTCTGTACATGCCAGCTCGCTGTTATCCCTAAGTGTTTTTGCTGTGTAAAACTGTCTTACACCCGTTGTATGTGAACGTAAGAATCCATCACACCCGATCATCACGTGGTGCCTAGAAGCGACGAACTGTAGCAACGGTGCACAGTTAGGGGAGAACACTTCTTGAGATTTTTGTAAGGGATCATCTTATTTACTACCGTCGTCCTAAGTAAACAAGATGCATAAACATAATAAACATCACATGCAATTATATAGTTGTGACATGATATGGCCAATATCATATAGCTCCATTGATCTCCATCTTCGGGGCTCCATGACCATCTTGTCACCGGCTTGACACCATGATCTCCATCATCATGATCTCCATCATCGTGTCTTCATGAAGTTGTCATGCCAACGACTACTTCTACTTCTATGGCTAACGCGTTTAGCAATAAAGTAAAGTAGTTTACATGGCGTTCTTCAATGACACGCAGGTCATACAAAAATAAAGACAACTCCTATGGCTCCTGCCGTTGTCATACTCATCGACATGCAAGTCGTGAATCCTATTACAAGAACATGATCTCATACATCACAATTCATCATTCATCACAACTTCTGGCCATATCACATCACATGATCAATCGCTGCAAAAACAAGTTAGTCGTCTTCTAATTGTTGTTGCATCTTTTACGTGGCTGCAATTGGGTTCTAGCAAGAACGTTTTCTTACCTAATAACCACAACGTGATTTTGTCAACTTCTATTTACCCTTCATAAGGGCCCTGTTCATCGAATCCGCTCCAACTAAAGTGGAGAGACAACACCCACCAGCCACCTTATGCAACTAGTGCATGTCAATCGGTGGAACCAGTCTCACGTAAGCGTACGTGTAAGGTTGGTCCGGGCCGCTTCATCCCACAATACCGCTGAAGCAAGAAAAGACTAGTAGAGGCAAGTAAGTTGACAAGATCCACGCCCACAACAAAATTGTGTTCTACTCGTGCATTAGAGAACTACGCATAGACCTAGCTCATGATGCCACTGTTGGGGAACGTTGCAGAAAATTAAAATTTTTCCTACGGTTTCACCAAGATCCATCTATGAGTACATCTAAGCAACGAGTCATGAGAGAGAGTTTGCATCTACATACCACTTGTAGATCGCGTGCGGAAGCTTGCAAGGTGATGATGGAGTCGTACTCGACGTGATTCAGATCACCGATGTCCAAGTGCTGAACGGATAGCACCTCCGCGTTCAACACACGTACGGGACGGGAGACGTCTCCTCCTTCTTGATCCAGCAAGGGGGAAGGAGAGGTTGATGATGATCCAGCAGCACGACGGCGTGGTGGTGGATGCAGCTGAACTCCGGCAGGGCTTCGCCAAGCGACTACGGGAGGAGGACGAGGTGTAGCAGGGGGAGGGAGGCGCCAAGCACAAGGGTGCGGCTGCCCCCCTCCCTCCCCCCTTTATATAGGCCTCCAGGGGGGGTGCCGGCCCCTGGAGATCCAATCTCGAAGGGAGGGCAGCGGCCAAGGGGGTGGAGTGCCCCCCAAGCCAAGTGGGGCGCCCCCCCACCCCTAGGGTTTCAACCCTAGGCGCAGGGGGTGGGCCTAGGGGGGCGCACCAGCCCACTATGGGCTGGTTCCCCTCCCACTTCAGCCCATGGGGCCCTCCGGGATGGGTGGCCCCACCCGGTGGACCTCGACCCTTCGTGGTCCCAGACATTACCGGAGACCCCAAACTTTCCCGATGGCCAAATACCACTTCCTATATATTATTCTTTACCTCCGACCATTCCGAAACTCCTCGTGACGTCCGGGATCTCATCCGGACTCAACAACATTCGGTATGCTGCATACTCATATTCATACAACCCTAGCGCCACCGAACCTTAAGTGTGTAGACCCTACGGGTTCGGAGACACGCAGACATGACCGAGACGACTCTCGGCAATAACCAACAGCGGATCTGGATACCCATGTTGGCTCCCACATGCTCCTCGATGATTTCATCGGTTGAACCACGATGTCGAGGATTCGATCAAACCCTGTATGCAATTCCCTTTGTCAATCGGTACGTTACTTGCCCGATACTCGATCGTCGGTATCCCAATACCTTGTTCAGTCTCGTTACCGGCAAGTCACTTTACTCGTACCGTAATGCATGATCTCGTGGCCAACACCTTGGTCACCTTGAGCTCATTATGATGATGCATTACCGAGTGGGCCTAGAGATACCTCTCCGTCATACGGAGTGACAAATCCCAGTCTCGATCCGTGTCAACCCAACAGATACTTTCGGAGATACCTGTAATGCACCTTTATAGTCACCCAGTTATGTTGTGACGTTTGATACATCCAAGGCACTCTTACGGTATCCGGGAGTTACAAGATCTCATGGTCGAAGGAAGAGATACTTGACATTGTCAAAGCTCTAGCAAACGAACTACACGATCTTTGTGCTATGCTTAGGATTGGGTCTTGTCCATCACATCATTCTCCTAATGATGTGATCCCGTTATCAACGACATCCAATATCCATAGTCAGGAAACCATGACTATCTGTTGATCACAACAAGCTAGTCAACTAGATGCTCACTAGGGACATATTGTGGTCTATATGTTCACACGTGTATTACGATTTCCGGACAATACAGTTATAGCATGAACAAAAGACAATTATCATGAACAATGAAATATAATAATACTTTTATTATTGCCTCTAGGGCATATTTCCAACAATGGTTGCCCCAGTTTGGAGCTTTCCTTGAGAATGCATGTGTACCATGGTTACGGGTGTATGAAGGCACCGCTTCTCCGTTCTCGTCTAGTAGATTGAACGTGAAATTCGCCTTCACATCTTCGGCACGAGCGGATCGAAGATGTAGAAAAATAGATATGTAATCAGGACAAAGCTCGCTACCATTTGGGTAGTAGGTCACGGCCCAGTCGTGGCCTCCAACACTGAAAGGTGCAGAAGTTAGGTACTCGTCGTTCTTGAGTATTGCCTTTGCTCTTGAGTATCCATCTACCTTGAGAATGCATGACCGTGTATATGACCTCTGCACAGATTCTTCAGCTACCTTGGCAACAGAAATCTTGCAATGCTTCGCCATTCTTGGAGCAAGATGGAAGACAAGCTTATGCATGTAGATAGAGATCACACGCACGTGCACAAATAGCCGGGACTTGATTGATTCTTGCCGCCGGGAAGAACACAACACGAATGCACGCGAAACACTCGAATACTCGATTGGTGTTTCGTTTGCTTTATTGATTTTCCTTAATATACTTGTATATAAAGGCCTAATGTAGCTACCTAGCGCAAATACTACTCGGTGACTAACTCTACTACGTACTACTAATCCTACTCCGGTATGGAATACTGGTGTACACACATGCACGTTTCGGTTCCGTGCAAGTTTAGGTCTCTCTCTTTTTTACGTTTCTGTTCCGGTCCGGCTCCGTGCAACAAATAATCGACTACTGTACCCTTAAAAAAAGGACAGTGATAACGTCCAAACGTTCTTACTTTAGGGATAGATCCGAACGATCCTCCCGCGATTGCTAATCCCGCTTTATTCTCTTCTAAACGCTCAATAATCCATCACGTTCAGATCTATTCCCTAATACCGAACGTTCAGAATTTACAAATACCGTAAAAAAAAACAAGAAATGTAACTACTCCCTCCGTTTCAGTTTACAAATCCTGTGCGTATACCTAGGTTGTCAATTTTATCACCCTAATATAATTATACCTTTTGAAAATAGAACATTTGAAGTTTATATTGGTATATTTTTTTGTAATATATGACTTGTATTAGGTTCATCAAATTGACGACCTAGGGATACGCGCATGTCCTGTAAACTGAAAAAGAGGGAGTAGCGAGTTTTGTAACCAGAGAAAAATATGTGCATGTAGGTACTCGGACAGAAAGCGTAGATATGGTTTGCGGGGAGCCAAGTAACGAAATTCGGGTGCATCTTGACCCTTTGGGCCGGGCAGAACAACCGGCAAGGGGAGAGCATTGGAAGACAATTGACTGTACTACTATAATCCAGCTGAACATAATGAGCTGTCCCGCAAAAAAAAAAAAGTAATTACCTGAACTAAGCTTCATCCATACCACAACCACATGGCTTATTTAAGAGCAACGCTAGCCGCCGGTCAACCGGCCCAATTTTCGGCCGGTCACCGCGCATGCGTTGGATCCAAGCACATGTAGTTGTTTTTCGACAAAAGCACATGTAGTTGTTAGGTTCAGAAAAAGAAGAAGAAGAAAAAAAACTTTCCTGCCTTGCATCACTGGCGCACACCTCCCATGACCTTCCGCTGCCTCCTGCTTGCCACATGGTGGCGCTGCTCGCCGTCGCCGCTCCCTCCCGGCTTCAGTACCCACGCTCCTCTCATTGCCATGCCCATGGTTGCAACATCTCCATAGCCACCTCTAGCAAAAAAACCAGCCATGACCATAGCATCTCCGCAGCCAGTTCCAGCTTCTTCAGGCTGTTGTTGCCCAAGGACCTAGGAGGCTGGCCATCCTTGCCTCCCATCGTATGAAGGTGGCCTTCATGCTTAGGAGGGTCTGCCGGATCATCCGAGGGGAGGGGGGGGGGGGCTTGGTTGCAACTTCATTAGGCAAAGTGCCTTCGGGGCTTGCCAATTTTGGTAGTCGATCGAGAAGATCAAACATGAGATTCGCTTGGGATTGTCCTTTTCTATCGACAATATGGTGAGGCTGTCATCTTTTGGCTTGACTACTGGGTGATGGAGTCCTGTTATGCACGGGGTTTCCAAACCTGTTTGCCATTTGCGTGGATCTGTTGCTCTTTCTATCCGCAGCGGTTCAAAATGGTCAATGGAACATCTTGTTCTGTCGCTCTTTTGGGCCAGTGGAGGTGTTGGAGTGGGCTAATTTGCAAGCGGCCATCCAACCAGTGCTCTTGGAGCCTCACCGCCTCGGGTTACCACGCGTTGTTTGTAGGCCGACTATTGCTTGGGTCGTGCCCCTACGGAAGGCACCCCACTCTTGAAGATCAAATTTTTTGTGCGGCAATTGTTGAGGGACCGCCTCCCATCGGGGACGAGGGTGCTCAAGAGGAATGGCCCAGGTAATGGGTTATGTCCCCTTTGTGGGGTACCAAAGACGGGGACCCACATCCTCTTCTCATGCACGACGATTCGCGCGCTTTGGAGTTTTGTCGGGGAAGCACTCAGGGGTCATTGGGAGGCTCTGGACCTAGCTGGATTCCTCCATGCCAGAGCTGTCCAGACTGGTAGGAAGAGACGACGCCTCTCCTGGCTAGTCTTTTGTGGCGTTAGCTTGGACGCTTGGACGACGCGCAATAAGATGGTGATCGAGCGGGTCTTCCTTCAGCGGGCTTCTGTTTCATTCTTCAAAGTTCTTGCATTCTTGCAGCACTGGCACTCGCTGGCTAGGCAATGGGACTGCAACGGGCTGGAGCAGATATTGGATTCGCCACATGACACTGCTCGTCGTCACTCTTCCCAGCACACCTTCTGATGCCGTGGCCACTTCGTGGTCTTTTTTCTATCTTCTATTATGCTTTATTTTTTGCATGACTATTATGCTTTATTTGGGCGTGCTTGTACTGATGCCCAAGCATACTTTTTTTGTGTGTGATTTGCTCCTCGTTGTATATACATGATGTCTTTATTTACAGAGGGAGGTGAAAGCCTATTTCGAGAACTTACAGTATGCGCGCGACATAGAGAGATCGGCGCCGGTAGTTTTGGGGAAGGGTTGGCGCCTTGGCGGCGTCCGGCGTAACAACTTGCAAATGATCAATCAGTTTGTTGTGATCGCACCGCATCACGTACGTACCAAACCAACGACATCGATCTAAGATCTTCGTCGCTATAATAAAATAAAACTCACCTGATCCTCTCCACGTACGCATCTCCCCTCGCTACTCCTCCACAGTTCGACCGATCGAGCGGGATGAATCTCCCGGCGATCGCCTGCGCCCTCCTCCTACTTCTCCATCTCCATGGTTGGTGCCCTGATTAGATGCTTATCGGCTTGCCAGATTGTTCGTCAGCACACACTTCTTAATTTCTACACGTTGTAATTGGTCGCTGTTCATGTTTCGTTTTGCCGCTTAAATTGATCCATCTGCGTGCGTGCAGTTTCTCCCGTGGAGACGTCCCGGCCGCAGCCGCAGGGGCGCCACCATGACCATAACGGGCACAGCGGCGACGACGGGCACAAACACCATCACTCTGACGACTACAACGGGTACAGCTTCTACGTCTTCGGCGACTCCTTCGCCGACAACGGCAACCTCGTCAAGATGAACCCATTATCCGAGCTCAATCGCCAGTGGCGCCCTCCATACCGCGCCAACGGCCGCTTCTCCAACAGCATGGTTGAACCCGACTTCATCGGTGCGTCCTTCCTCAACTTCGAATTCTCCATCTGTACTATTTTGCACTGCCGTGTTATCATCTCCACGTGTAACTCTGTTTTACTACGTATGTGTTGCAGCCTCCATGTTAGGACAGATGAAATCCCCTCCGGCGCACAGCCTCACGCGCAAGGTCGGCCCGGCCGGCTTGAACTTCGCCGCCGGCGGCTCCGGCGTGTATGACGTGCCGCACACCCACAGGCTCGCCAGGCAGATCCACACCTTCCACAAGCTCGTCAAGGACGGAGACATCCACCAAGAGCACCTCGCATCAAAATCTGTCGCGCTCGTTGCCGTGTCCGGCAACGACTACGCCCGCCTCCCCTCCGACACCAAAAGCTTCGCCGAGGTGGACAATTTCGCAAAGAATGTGGCCGAGGAGATCGCGGCGAACGTGCGGCGCCTAAAGGACATCGGCGTGCAGAAGGTGCTCGTGAACAACCTCTTCCCTTTCGGGTGCGCGCCGTCGCAGACGAGGGCGTACAACCACACCCGCTGCAACGAGCGGCGCAACCTGGCCGCCACGCTCCACAACCACCACCTTGCCAAGAAGCTGGCCGACATGGAGGACGTGCTGGTGGTCGACCTCAACGCCGCCTTCAGCACGGTCCTTCGGGACGACGGGAGCGGTGACATCGCCAATCTTTTCAGGGAGAAGCTTGCGCCGTGTTGCGAGAGCACGGACCCCAAGGGGTACTGCGGGCTGGTAGACCCGGAGACGTTGGATCCGCTCTACGACGTGTGCGACGAACCCCACGTGTTCTTCTTTTGGGACGAGATGAACCCGACCATGGTCGGGTGGCAGGCCGTCATGGGTCCGCTCGACTTCCCCATCAGAAAGTTCCTAGGCCTCGTTAAGTAGATGATGCATCCGCGTGTGCATTTATACCCTGTGCTTCACCTTGAACTATATCTTAGCGCCGATAGGCAAAAATCTGATATGGAACCTATTATCATATCTTAATCTACTCCCTCCGTTCCTAAATATAAGTCGTTGAGGGAGTGTAAACTGAACTCCCCAGCGACTTATATTTCGGAACAGAGGTAGTAATAGATAGTATGTATGCTGCAGTTGTTTCTACTATAGTTTTGAATATTTGATTGTTGTGTTGTGTTCTGAAACCGAATATCAAGTGGTTTTTTTATAGACAAATTTTACAACAAAGAACCAGCAATGAACTAGCTAAGTTGGTTTGTGCGCCACTATGTGCAACCTACTTTATTTCTGAACAAATATAATCAACTTCCGAAAGAGCGAAAAACTGGTATGATACCAAATTCCTTAGTGTCTCGGTGATTAGGGTTGCTATTTGGCTTTCTTGGCTAATATGAGGTGGAGGCATGGGGATGCCAGGCATTGGGTAACCAATCTGTGTGGTTTGGCACATCCGGAGTGTGGGGCAGCTATCCCGTAAGGATGGCCGGAGGTCATCCTCCTTTTCTTAAAAAAAAAAGCTATCCCGTAAGGATTCTCAGCGGTTGAAGATTGTGGTGGTTCGGTTACTTCGGTATGTGGCACTGCCGGCAGGTTTTCTCCGCATGTACGTGCCGCATCGGGCATGTCACGTGTGGTGAGCAATATGGCGTGTCTCTCCTGAGGCCCTTCAGTGAGCCCCTTTTGGTAAGAAAGTGATCGCGGTGAATCCAAAGAGAAAAACTGGTATGACACCCAATTCCTTAGCGTCTCAGTGAGTAGGGTTGCTATATGGATTTCTTGGCCAATGTGAGATGGTGGTGCGAGGATGCTAGGCGTTGAGCAACCAATCTATGTGGTGCGGCACATCCGCAGTGTGGGGCGGCTATGCCACAAGAATTCTTTAGTGGTTGAAGATCGTGGCACTCCAGTTACTTCAGTACATAGCAATACCAGCAGGTTGTCTCAACATGTATGTGCCGCATCCGACACGTCGCGTGTGGCAGGCAATCTAGGCCCTTCGATAAGTCCCTTTTGGTGTTCGCTTGGATGTCTTCCTATGCTCGGCATGATCTAGGCGATCTGCAATCACAAGGCCAGTGTCGTGAATCAAAACACAATTTTGTGGTGGTCCTTGACATGGATGTTGCCTAGAAGAAATCCAAGACTTGACATCATTACTAGAATGCGACGAAGATGATGCAACTCAGGTTTCTCATTTCAAGTGTCACTTGAGGACTAGCCTTGTCTATACCCCATCGTTGTGCAGCTGCGATTGTGTGTGGACAATCTCTTGGTAGGATCGGCCTAGAGGTTACAAGGGAGTCGATTTGGCTTATATTGTGTTTGGCAATCAGTCATGACATATATTTTTTTTCTGTTCTTTCTGTTATTTTACCAATTTTATCTGATTCGTAATAACATAGTTGTATATATTCTTAGTTGGTACAGAAGTAGTGGGTAATGAAGCTTCCATTTATGTGAGGCTTGGAACATGAATGACACTAATTCTACAGCCAGCTGAACGTGACAATGTAGTATGTACCCATGAAGTAACTTCTCAAATAATCAAACTAATACACAAAGCAAGGTGGATGGACAGCCTTGGTAGGTTGATGGGCAAACAAGGAATAATCAAATTATGCTCTCTTTTCTCTTACAAGAGAAACAATTACTATAACACTCGCCTGAACATATATTAGATTGAATGACTGATGCTAACACTTTTGCTTTGATACATACATGCAATGATGCAACCATACAAGGAAAAGTAGTATAACCATTATTAGTACCTAAAAATTTGGATGACAATACACGATAGTGGCAGCAGACCCATTTTACTACTAAAGTTCCATGATAATATCCTTTGCCACGTTCCATTTAGCTGGGAGTATTCTAGCTATGAGCTCCTTGAGAACAGACGGACAACTGGACTTGAGATGCTCATAACCGTTGCTTGCCATCATCGCCTCCAAATTGGATGGAGAAGCAAGGAACCGTAAGCAAGCTTCTTTGAGACCATGGAAACCATGTTGCTCAGCTATAGCTAAACTAGTTGCCACCATGTTTGAATCAATATGACGACACAATTTCTCCTCGCATATCTGCTTCAGGCTACCAATGTTGTACCTATCTGCTGCTACGAGTAGATGGCTGGCCATCACTACATCAATCACGGGCGAAACTTTTTCGGTGTATATGAAATGGAGCAAGGCCTCGAACACATCAGGTTCCATGTCACGAATTTCAATGAGACTACCAGAACTCTCCTCCATGCCGCCGAGGAGCTCCGCCTTGAAGACAGATGACCGAGTGGCTAGGATACACCTATGAGCATGGAATATCTCTCCGCCTACTTGAAATGTCAGGTCTGCTGCATCTTTGCTCTCGAGGAGATCACCAAGATGCCGGTGCAAGTCGCTTGCTGGGGAAGCCCTTGTTTCTTCTTCGCCGAGGATCTCCTGCACGATGGTGACATGGCATCCGATGGTGAGACAGTCGTTTCTCAAATGCCCCGATCTTTCCAGCTTAGCCTTCTTCATTAGGTTATGGTAGCCCCAATTTGGAGCTTTCGTTGAGAATGTATGCATATCGTCGTGGGCACGGGTGTATGAAGGCACCGGTTCTCCGTTCTCGTCAAGCAGACTGAACGTAAACTTCGCCTTCACATCTTCATCACCGGCGGGGTGAAGATGTAGGAAAAGAGATATGTCGTCCGGACAAATCTTGCTACCGTTTGGGTAATAGGTCATGATCCAGTCGTGGCCTCCAACACTGAAAGGTTCAGAGGTCAGGTACTCCCCGTTCTTGAGTAGCGCCTTGGCTCTCGAGTATCCATCCACCTTGAACACGTATGATCGCGCGTTTGGCCTTTCCTCTGATTCAGCTACCATGGCAACAGAGATCTTGCAATGCTCTGCCATTCTCGGAGCAAGACGGAAGATCAGCTTAGGCATGCGGATAGAGATCACAAGCACGTGCACAACAGCCGGGACTTATTGATTCTTGCGGCCGGCCGGAACACAACGTACGTATGCACGCGCGTAAAACACTAAACTCACGAGATGTCGTACACCCCCCTGGTGTGCATGTATATATATAAGCTAAGCTACCCTACAGCAAATACGACTCCGTGACTAATTCCACTACGTATAGTACTCCTAATCCTACTCGGCATGGAATACTAACCAGATACGTACTCGGTGAATAACTCTACCCCTACTACTAATCCTATTCGGTTTGACACATACACATGCACGTTCCGTGCAAAAGAAAAACTACCTAGCGAGGTTCGTGGTCGCTCAACCAGAGAAAATATGCACGGCGCGATTTACTCGAACAGAAAGCACAGATGTCGCCAGCAAATTTCATGGTTCGCAGGGAGCCAAGTAATGAAATTCAGGTGCATTTTTACCATTTGGATTTGGGGCGGGCAAATTCGGAGCACTGGAACACCAACGGTACTATACCATTACTATAGTCCAGCTGAACGTACTGACCTGAACTAAGCTTCTGACAACCACACCACAAGCACATGGTTAATTTATTTAATTAGCAGACTACAAACTACAGCAGTTTTGCTCATCAGAAAACTACAGTCCTGTTTACCCCTACAACCTCTTTAAAACTGACATTCTGAAAACTGAATCCAAACAGCACTCAACTGCATGACAAGTACTTAGCACACAGCTGCACTACCAGCAATATTCAGAGGAAATAATAACCAAAGCCCCGTCACAACTACAGCGAACAGAAGATATTCTTCAAAGTTTGAGGATTGCATGCAGATGTTTTTGTTTTTTGCTTAGTGCATGCTTTAAACTGAATTACAACACAAGATACCAAGGTGGCAAGGTCCACATTTGCTCTGCGCATCCTGTGATGCAAAGGCCGGGGCAATCCCCTTTTTGAAAGAAAAAAGATACCAAGGTCCACATAGACAGCATCTATACTTCACATTCAGTTTTTCAGTGCAAAAGTAGACATGAGTGCTGCTAATGGAGTATTAAGGACATACCAGAGGTGACTGATTCTATTTGCTGGAGGCTTATTAAGCACTGAACATTTGCCACCTCATGAATTTGCTGCAGTTTCTCTACCAATACATGTGGACCTAAGCCCTCCAGTTTTTCCTTATACACCTTTAAACAGCGTTCAAGAATAGCCTTTTTGAAAATTTCAACGAGAGATACCGTTGATGGAATCTCTCCATTATTCAAAGCTTCAAGAATCTGAAGCACAAGAGGAACAATTATTCTAACAAACTAATTTATCTGATTTATGTCGATAGCAACTGGAGTACATCAAGTATCTTACCTGCTGCAGAAAGGACACACATTCCTTTCCATTCAATGATTGATAAGTACCATTCTACTCACCTGAACATATATACTGAATGAATGATACTACTCCCTCCGATCCATATTAATACAATTAATATGTAATATGGATCGGATATGGATCAGAGGGAGTAACATTCTTTGTTCTGAAACATCCATCCAACCATACCATGGAGAAGTTGCATAACCATTAAAACAAGACTCTCTAGCAAGAAAAAAGTGATCGATAGCAGCATTTTTGTTCCACAACATTCATGCATAAACAGATTAGTAGCATAACCATAAGTACTAAACACGGATGACATATATATGATAATACATTGGTCTGTAGGCACTACTTCCACATTGTCATGACAACGTCCTTTGCCACCCCCCATTCAGCCGGAAGGATTCTAGCTACAAGCTCCTTGAGAACATGTGGGCAGCTGGATGTCAGATGCTCAAAACCGTCGCTTGCCATCATAGCTTTGAAATTGGAAGGAGAAGCAAGGAATTGCAAACAAGCCTCTTTGAGACGATGGAAACCATGCTGCTCTGCTAAAGCCAAACTGGTGGCCACCATGTTGGAATCGATGTGAGTGCACAATTTCTCCTCGCATATCAGCTTCAGCCTGCTGATGTTGTACCTGTCAGCCGCCACGAGTAGATGGCTGGCCATGACCACATCAAACACTGGAGGAACGGAGTCGGTGTATATGAAGTGAAGCAAGGACTTGAAAACATCAGCTTCCACATCATAGATTTCAATAGGATTAGCTGCAGAACTCTCCTTCATAGCGCCAAGGAGCTCCGCCTTGAAGACGGATGACCGAGCAGCAAGGACGCACCTGTGGGCTGAGAAACTCTGCGCACCGACTTGAAAGATTAGGTCTGATGCATCCTTATTCTCGAGGAGGTCACCGAGGTGCTGGTGCAGGTCGCTTGGAGGAATCCTTGTTTCTTCCCCGTGGATGACGGTGACATCGCACCTGATGGTGAGACAGTCGTCTCTTAGA
This sequence comes from Aegilops speltoides, assembly GCA_021437245.1. NCBI lineage: Eukaryota > Viridiplantae > Streptophyta > Magnoliopsida > Poales > Poaceae > Aegilops > Aegilops speltoides. The sequence continues at coordinate 466,173,602 of CM038145.1, read as the reverse complement.
TGTGCCGATGCCTCCAGATCAGCCTTCTTGAAGAAATCAGGGTAGCCCAAGCATGCATCTTTCTTTGAGAAGGTTAGTACAGGGGAGGCACGGCTGTATGAAGGCACCGGTTGTCCATTCTTGTCAAGTAGACTGAGCGTGAATTTCGCCTTCACATCTCCAGCATCAGCAGATTCAAGACGTAGAAAAAGGGATATGCAATGGGCATGAATCCTATTGTCACCGTTTGGGTAACATTCCACGGTCCAGTCGTGCCCTTCAACACTGAAAGGGGCAGAGGTAAGGCACTTGCCGGTCTCGAGAAACGCCTTGGCTCTGGAGTATCCATCTACCTTGAGCACGTATGACCGTGCATATGACCTTTCCTCAGATACCATGGCAGCAGAAATCTTGCATTGCTCTGCCATTCTGGAGGTGGGCTTGGAGTAAGATGGAAGTTTGGCCAGAGGAATGATCAATTTGTTACCTCTATCTGTCTATTCATTCTCGCCGCTGTCCAGTGATGTCGCCGGAAGAACGGCCGCCGCCGGCGCTAGGGATTGGAGGTGGTGGCGCTAGGAGGGTGGGAGGCAGAGCCCGGGGCGGGGAATGGAGGAGGTGGATCTTGACGGCGGGAGCTCGTGGAAGCGGCAGCGGAGGGGATCGGGAGGGAAAAGGGTGGCGGTAGGAGCAGTAGAAGGGAGAGAGAGGACTCGCGAGTTAGGTTTTCTTCCTGGTTTTTACCAGATGCTGCGAGATAAACGGACGGCCGAGATCAGCTCAGGAAGGAGACTGGACGGGCGAGACTGCATTCACCCTGAGTCGTCGGATTGTCTGTCCAAACGAATTATGGCCCTCCGGTTTTTGGATGGAGCAATCCTGGCCATCGGGTCAACTTCGATGTGACAACCAATGTATAGTGCTTCTTATTTCTTACTTTTGAATTTATGTCGTATCTGGCTGACAGGTGGGGCCTTTAGTCTGTGGGCCGCTACTGTCATTGACTCTGAGTGTGGGTGTGGCCGGTGCTGCTATACATTAGCGCGGGGGTCATGCCACCGCGCCGTACTTTTTAGTGGCCGCCGAGGGCTGTTCCGAGATTTCACGCTAGGGCGCTTGCGTGGCGTCCCGTGGATGGATGGGCTGCGCGTACGGTGGAGAGAGTTCCCGATTGGGTGAAACCCTAGCCACTATACCCGCCGTGCCCCTCCCCTTCACTCTCGCGCCGCCACCCTCGCTCGCCACGTCTCCCTCCCTCTCGCCGCCACCCCTGCCCACCCCATCACCTTCTTGCTGCCACCCCCGTTTCCTCCCCTGGACTGGTCATTCAGCAGCTTCCACCTCCCCAACCGAGAGAGAGAACGAGGTTGAGTGGTAGACCATGACCTAACTGTCGGTTTTGGTCAGCCGCGACAGTTGTGAGGCACAGCCTTTGCCGGACATCGAGAAGGTCGGCTCCGAGGACACGATTTCACCGGTGATCGAGAAAGGGTGAGACTGATGGTGTTCTCTTGTGCCCCTTTCATCCCGCTCGCACGCTTTGTCCACGGAACCGGGGGTAAATCTCTCTCTCTCTCTCTCTCTCTCTCTCTCTCTCTCTCTCTCTCTCTCTCTCTCTCTCTCTCTCTCTCTCTCTCTCTCTCTCTCTCTCTCTCTCTCTCTCTCTCTCTCTCTCTCTCTCTCTCTCTCTCTCTCTCTCTCTCTCTCTCTCTCTCTCTCTCTCTCTCTCTCTCTCTCTCTCTCGAGAGAGAGAGAGAGAGAGAGAGAGAGAGAGAGAGAGAGAGCTGGAGCAGCCCAACATGAAGTAATGCATGGTAGGTGCTCGATAAAATTGTCGACTGGGCTAATGAGTGTCTTTTCAGTGGTTGGGCCTACTGGCATCGATGAAGTATGTGTCAAGAAGAGCGGCTGCGTCTGCGATGACTGGGTTGTTAGCACTATCTTCTAGATGCAATGCTCCTCTGGTTTCTTCCCATCTCACCAATGGATTCATTTGGGCTAAGAAAATGTGCTCTTTTTGAATCTGTGATGCCACCACTTTTCTGCTATGAAGTAGTGATTCTTACATGATTTCCAATTTTCCATACATCAAACTCTGCTTTACTGTGATGTTTAATTAATGTAAGATGCAAATTTTTAGAAATATCAAGGATTAGGTGATGCTTATTTAGGCATGAAACTTTCATCTTGCCAAATTTCTATACATAGGTGACCTCTCCGACCTTTTCTACTTCTAGGGATGATGATGGTTCTGAAATTATAATCATATATTTATTAAGTTCTATTTTTGTTTCTTGTGCTCATGTTTCTATCCTAAATTCCTAATCCAAGTAACCGGTTCTTTTTATTTTATTGATCAGGTACTTCATGGCAGTGTCGTGGACAACATCACCATAACCACATTGATGGTCCAAGCCCCAGCTCACAACATCATTTTTAGTTGGGCGGTGAGCACCTCAAGAACTCAACATCAAATATAATTGATGTGTAGCCGCATATATTCTTCCTATAATCTATTTTGGTTACCATCATTTTTAGTTGGGCCATGAGCACCTCAACCACTCAACATCATCTATACCATGATTTTAGCAAAGAGTTATTTATGTTTATCATTGCCTATGCTTCTTATTTTTTTCTCATGCATGTCACTTAATATATTGTCTTCTATTTATGTACGCTTCCTCTCAATCATCAATTTTCTCACAGTTATACATGTTTATGTATGTGTCTTTTGCCTTTGATATTCATGTCGTTATGTTAGTTTTCTCTCCCAGTTGATTATTCGTCCTTGACAATAGTTGTCACATTATCAAAAGGCTCCAAGCGATGTCATGGTCAGGAACCTATTTTCCAGGCAGCAGGAGATTGTCAGGTAATCAACCATACCATGGATTGTGTTTTTGTGGTTTGCGGCAAAGTAATGCTCTTCTTTTCAAACGTATGGACTAATAGGAGTCATAAGTTGTACCTCATTTCCGATACAAAACTGAACTGGTCATTGGTTCGGTGAGACATGCCATGTGTCTGGACTTAGGTGACAAGTCTGAATGAATATATTAATTTGAGCAAGTATTCAATCCATATACTTGCATTCTTGATATTTGATTTTTATTTTCTCAACTATATGGACGTGATAGTTTTTTAAAGATCTCCTTAGCTATAAAATTGTTCTAGGCTCCTCCGCAAAAAAAATTGTTCTAGGCTACTTGGGATCTGACAAATACTACAACATATACACACTGAATTCTATCCTTCCAGGTAATTTTTGTTCCATCCACTTCCATTGTTGCAGGAATCTTTTTGCGTTTGATATTATATGACAGAATCTATGTGTGCTATTTCTGCTAAATTTGATACCCCATCTGTGGCTTATTTCTCTAATATTTGCATTCAGGGCTATGCTAAATCGAGTGATGCTGTCATTGAGTCGACCATTTCTTCTGCTTTACTTACAAGATGATACAATAATTTGAATAGACGATGCAAATTTATCTGAGTTGAAGACCTCTCAAAGAAAGTTGTTAGCGGCTTCTTCATGGGAAATGACATTTGAGAGTTTGTGTAAGCGACTTAATAAATGATAAACTACACAGTTTGACCAAGCACGTCGAGGAAGATAAAAACAAGGAAAAGGATTTTGTGTATGATCAGACTGCCTCAAGTGATTGCTCCCCTGCAAAGGTAAAACTTGCATGTTTCCATCTCCAAGCTTATTAGCTCTCAATGCTTGATGCACCCATATTGTTTTGAAACAAAACAGATGATACATTATACAGTTTGATCACATTATTAATTTGCCACACGTGATGCTATAGGGTGCTTTGGTAATACGGCTCCAGGTTTAATGTCGACCACTGGGTTTGTAGGTTCTGCGCTAGAATGCTTATATAACACATATATTAGCTACATTTATTTTGCTTTCTTGCTTCTTTTTTATAGCTCATGCATGGCTAGAATTTAGAATCATTGAAAAGTTTACCTGTCTGGACTTAATGATAGATGAGTTGGTACTATGGTCATATGTGATTTGCTCTGGTATTTCTTTTATGATATGTTGGGCAATCGTCAATTTCCCTTTTATGGAGCAAGTTTGTATAGGGATACAAAGTACAGAACAACAATCTACGTCCTAATACTAACGTATTTCCTAGATTCTCCAATTTAGATTTGAGCATTGAGACATCCTTGCACTCATGCACCTCCTGGAAGAGGAACGTGAGGTGGTCTGCCATGGGTGCCTAGCGAGGCACAATGTTTGGGCGCTTCGCCGCGGCTTCTAGGGGGGTGGGCTAAGTCGTCGGCGTCGGGCAGTGCTGTTGCCATTAGCCTAAGCAAGCTACATGGCGTCGAGAAGAAGCCGATATGCCTCATTCTCCTCTCGGCCCTGTTCCATCTGGATCATCACCATAAGCGTTCTTAACAAGATTTGTTTAGTGATGGTACCTAAAAGCAAATCTGGACTTGGATATGCCTTAGCATTCTTAACAAGATTTTTGCAGGTATTGTGAAAGAAAATGTACTTGGTTCTTTCCTCAATACTCATAGCCCTTTTGTTCTGCCTTATACTTCGATCTTGAGGTCTGAACCACAATAGTTAGGCGGCTACCTCACATGATGTGAAAAGTTAGGACAATGACTTTTCCAGCTAATTTTGAATGTTTTGTGTTGTATGTATGTGTTGTGTTTATGGTTCTTGATAGTGTTATCCATTCTATGCCGGATGTTGTGGCTGACTGAACTTCTATGTGTCCTTTTTAGTGTTGCATACTGCCAAGTTCTAGAAACGGGGTGATGCTCGCATATTTATTTGGCGTAAAGGAGACCAAGGTGAGATTGTTATTGAGGGTATAGATGTTCAGTCTCCATGAAAATTTATTGACCTTGCCTTCTCTAGCTTTCTAAGTATTACTAATCATTATTTACTACATTATTGTTCTGTACTGTTCCACAAAAAATACCTTAAAGCACGAACATGTACGTGTTTCACAATTCTAGCTGACTCTGGTTCACAAATCACACTGTTTAACTTGGCTGTCCTTTGTATCTTTTAGCCTTTATCAAACATTGTATATTTCTACTTTGATTGTAACTTTTCATTCGTCCTTTTCAAAGGTGGATAAGAAAAGTAAACTTGAATAAGGACACTTATATGGAATGACATGCAACCGCAGAAGAGAATTACCCCCTCTAATAATTTTTTGGTGTGGTGTTGTCTCCATGGTTGTAGGGCACGTCAGAAGGTTCAGTATGCGTCATATCGTTAGGGCAATGTTTTGAACACGGCAGGTATTGACACTAAGGCTGTGTTTGGTTGAGCTGCAGATTCTTCGAAAGCTGCTGTGGAAAAGCTGCTGTAGAAAAGCTGCTGTGAAAATGCTGCTGTTGAAAAGCTGGAGGGTGTTTGGTTAAAACAACTGTGAAACTGTAGATTTAACTGTGAAATGTCTATAATGCCCCGGAGCATGAGTGAATATGTTTATATGCTAATTAACCACAAAGCAGTGATATGTACATTTGTACGTAACTGAACCATCATTTTGTAAAGGAAAATTATGACAATTTAGGTGATTCATAGGTAACACATACACAATTAAAAGACTATACTTTGATGTTTGCTGTTTTTTTACATGACATTCATACAGACATACACATTTTCTACATAATTAGGCATATCAAGTTAGAAAATTACAAACAAATTAAGCAAAAAAACAATGGAATACTAAACACCAGGATGAGGCGGTAGATTGGTGCTGGAGGGGCGACCCCTATGAGGGAGTTGGGGGAGGAGGGCGGAGGGAGTTGGGAGGGGGAGGAGGAGGAGTGCGGAGGGAGGTGTGAGGGGGAGGAGGACGGAGCCGGGTACGCTGGCGCCGCCGGCCGGTCGGACCTGTGCATCAGGACAGAGGAGGACGGGAGGAATGGAGGAGCAGGGAGCAGTGAGGAAGAGGGAGGAGAGTTCCTGGGGGCCGAGCACGTGGCAGCGACGGGTCGCCGGAGCGAGCGACATCGGGGGCCGGAGCAGGCGCCGGTGGTGGGCGGCGGCGGCTGCCAACCCTAGCTGCTGCGGCGACTCCTCCTCATGCGTGAGCGAGCAGAGGGGATAAGCTCGTGCGTGCGTTTCCTCTGTATGGATCGAGAGAAAGAACTGAACCGGTATGACTTGGGAGTGGCATGGTGGGTAAATAACATCAATTCCCATGGGGACAGCTAAAAGTGGTCGGTTTAGAATCTGTGGAAGTTGGGGTAGCCCGGCTGCGAAAATTACACTACGAGAAAGCTACAGATTCTTACAAGCAGCTGTGAGAAATTACCCCTTTGGTTGGCTTTTAGCTTCTCAAAAGCAGAAGTTGGGAAAAGCTGCACAACCAAACACAGCCTAATAATGCCGCCATCATGCATACACGTTGAATCAACTGGTTGGAATTTTCAATATTTTCTATACCATGCGAGACGTTCATGTTTCTACTCTACTTCATGGACTAATCAAACGATCCAAATTATCTTTATTCTTTAGGAACACTTGCATTATTTGGTACCATTGTTCTTCTTCCAAGGACTGCGATAACATCTTTTCTTGACATATGAGAGGAAGACGTAAGTATACAGTTTGTTTTGTGAAATAAGTTGCGGATATACTCCACATAATCTCTAGGCATTTCTTCTACTGTTAGTTCTGGTAACTCTAACTAAAGATCTCTTGCAGATACCAAAGTAGCCTTGGTAATAACAGGCAGGTTGAGCTCATTGATATGGGTGCTATAAGTAGTGAGCCTGCTGCAAAAGACAATATTCAAATGGCATCAGGTTAAATTAACTGAGATCTTTTAAGTTGTGGTTAATCCCATGCGAATAATATTAGTAAGTCTATTATTATCATATGCTTAATGAACATATTTTCTTTGTAATGACACCAGCAACATTCCAAAGTATAATTAAGTTATAATGGAATTAATTGATTTCATGATTTTGCCAATATAACTAAAGTCATTCTGACTTTACATGGTAGGATAGTACCCCATTGTGATACTCAAAACCTGATAAAGAATATATATTATGGTCAAACAATATATTTGATGTATTACCACCATTCACTGGGTGAGAGAGCACTGAAATTATTCATTCCAACAATCGTGCCAGAAGTGCCTAAGAAATGTTATATTTCCTATTCAATAGTATTGCATTGGTTGTGTTGTGACATATTATACCAGTAGTAGTAGGCTAAAACATTAAACTGAGACTCTGTAATTGATGATGCATCATGTAGGTTCACTTCTGATAAGAGTACTAATAATATACTGTTCATTTGGATGATGATCTATGAGCTCATGTATAAGCAACTTACCTAACATACCATGTTCATAGCCTTAAATCTTCCTATGAGTTCCCCTCTTCTGTTGTTAACAGTTAGTTGGATAAATCATGTCTCACAAAAGAATCATGCATTTTGATAGCTCACAGTAGTTGTGTACTATGAATGGGCTCATATTTTCCTTATGATGCTTTGTTTGTTTGATGAAAACATTCTCATTTCTAAATAATCTATCCTTAAACCATTGGTTGCAAACTATTTTCCATTTTTTTTCCTTTTAAAACATTACACATGAGCACTCCAATAAATTAAACTGTGCAAATATGCAAGTGAGAACAACTTCTTGTGCTCAACAATGTGCCATCTTTCTCCACAGCTTCTTGTGCTCAACTAGTTTCCAATATGTAACTTTATGAATCAGATTCTAATTGCAATAAAAGCACCTTATGGTATAGCTCCTAAAGTCCCAAGTCTTGATGAGGCAAGTAGGAGTAATGATATCTTTGTTATGTCTAGGACTTAAGATCGATGCTACATTTTGTTAATGAAGCCTATTTACTCGCCCATGCAGGTGAATGATTATCTTTTGAGATATATGACTGCTCCAAGGAGCACTATGGGTCCGAGTGTCTGAAAGATGTGTAGTTTATAGGTCAGTTGTTCATATTTATGGCTTAGGTATAGAATATAAGTGTTTCGTTATCTGATTCAAAATAGTACTCTTTGTTGCTGCTGTAATCAACATAATGGTATTTCTTTTAGATATTATTGAAGCTGCCTAAACAACATGTGTGGTTGCAAATACAAATCGATAGCTCCTGCTAATTGGCTGGTGGAAGTGGCGACGCATCAAGGTGCAACGCAACGATGTCATGTTCATACTACGGGAAAGGAAGAGCTCCTAATATTTTTTATGCTCCATGCCGTAGGTGAGCTGCCACCTCTTTTCACATGTTCGTGCTAATTATCAAGTAACCTCCAGAATGAATTGCGATTGTGATGAGTACCTTTATACATTGTTCATTGGCTATATTTGTTGTTACTATTATTCTACTCACTTATGTAGCCACTAATGTGGTTCTTTGTTGCTTCTTCGCGTGCATTTGGTTAAGTCAAAGGCAACAGGAAGGCACGACGATGATCAAGGTCCTTATGTACGCTGAGTACTATCTTTTTTCTACCATACCATATGAGAATAGATCAGGATGAGGCAACTAAGTCATATACTATGTATTTACTGGTGGTGTCTATAAGGAGAACATATCTGGCCTGTATCTGACTTTATAAACTATTATATCGATGATGTCGAGTTATGTCTACATAGACTGCCTTCGTAGGCGCGAATTTGGTGAACATGGTTCCACGCGCACCACTTATGAATAGTAAATTCAAAACAAATACTGGAAAAAATAAAAAAATCTGAAATTTTTATGTAATATACATAGTCAATCGGTATACTCACGTATGAAGTTTCATGAGGAAATCGCATCCGTACTAATCTAGGCAAAAATGAAAAAAAATTGAGCTATATTAAAAAACATTGTTCGACAAATAGTACTGTCCTAATTGTATTTTCTTCACTAAGAATACTATGGGTGTCAATACATCACGAAACTTCACACATGAGTAGAATGGTCGACTACGTTTCATACCCTGGAATTTCTGAAATTTATAATTTTTTATAGTATTTTTTTTTCAAATTTACTATTCACACGGGTGCATGTGGAACCTTGTTCACCCTTGTATTTCGGCCTTTGTATGCTTATATAAGCTCAATGTATCCTTTGTACTATTCTTCTTCTTTGACTTGGCACATCTGCTCACTTTTGGATAAATTTTCATGTGACAACCATTGATTATGTCTGAACTATTCATCATCTTTGTCAGTATATTCTATCCAATATGTTATCCACGTCTAAAACTCATCTTAAATTTCATATCTTATTCATAGAAAATGATTTGTTGTATGGCACAATAGTGGACCAATATCATTGCTATTTTTTATATTTGCAACGGTCTTATGACTATATTATCGGATTGGATATGACTATATCCGGAAGCACCACTGCTGCCGGATGCGGCATGGCGCACTTCCTACCTAGTTTAGAAGTATCGTGACCATTTTTGGAAGAATGGACAAGATGACCATTGGAACATCAACGACAACAATATAACATCTTTGATTTTAAAAAAAACTAACACATTTTCTTTTCTATCGCGATCATGTTTAACATCTTAATAAAATGTAGATATTTAAACTAACGTGGCCTTTGAAGTTGGAGCAAGACTAGACTGCTCAATTATGTAATTGCCCCAAATCAACTTCCATGGGCCGAGGCTACCAATGACGATGTTATGGAAGAATGGCTTCGATGGAGTATTTGATGAAGAACCATGGGAGAGATGACTAGATATGTCATCATGCTCTAATTGAAGACAGTCTCTAGTACTTTTTAGTTTGGTTCTTATTCCATGATGTAATATTTTGCTGCGATATTATGATAAATTTAGTTTTCCTTTGAGGCCTGCTGAGTTTGTAGGATGTGTAGACTGCTGGATATAAAAGACATTGTATCATTGGTTTCGTCTTTTATGAGAATGAAACTGAGGCCCCTGTTGATAGAAAAACTATAGAGGTTTCGGAGAATGTTTTCAGTGTACTCAGCTGTAAAAACATTTTCTCGCCCAAATTTTCTCAATAAAATAGGCAGTGTACCATTTTTTGGAATTAAGGAGCATAGTCTCCAATTTTAGTTACCAAATAAGGTTCACGCATCAATAGGGGTGCAAACTCACAAAACATTCACCATCACACCCTCCAACAAGAAAAGAAAGGCCAATCAATGGACTATGCCATGTTGGCGATTTTCACGGTGATGATTTTATTATGCCAATGGAGGAGAGAGATAAAACGCTCGCACGGTTGCACAACTCGCACCCAGTGCTAGGGGGTGGCAGATCCTGGGACAGGGATTGGAGGAGGGTGCGAGAGCTGGTGGATCGGGAGGGAGAGACGCGCAAGGGAAAAGGGTGGCGACGGGAGCAGTAGAAGGGAGAGAGAGGACTTGTGACTTAGGTTTCTTCTGGTTGGTTTTTACCAGACGCTGTGAGATAAACGGACGGCTGAGATCGGCTCGGGGAGGAGACCAGACGGCCGAGAGTTAGTGCATTCGCTCTAATTAGGTAATAATGGTACAATTTAGAAGCATCTTGACCATTTTGGGAAGAACAAGCAAGAGGAGCATTGGAACACCAACGACGGAAACACAACATCTTTTCTTTTCTGTCGAGATCACGATTTAACACCTTAATAGAATGTCGGTATTTAAACTAACATCGCCTTTGAAGTTGGAGCAAGACTAGATTGGTCAATTATGTAATTGCCCCCAAATCAACTTTCTTGGGCCAAGGCTACCACTACTAGGAAAAGGCCTACTAATGGCGCACCTGTTTTGCCTACTAATGGCGCACTACAGGTGCGCCATTAGTATCACGCCACTAGTATTTTTTATTAATGGCGCACCACAGGTGTGCCATTAGTATCTGGTATACTAATGGCGCACCATGCAGTGTGCCATTAGTTTTGCCCACAGTGCGTCACTAGTGTCTGCTATACTAATGGCACACCACATGGTAGTGCGCCATTAGTAACAATTTTTTTTATTTTTTTAATCTCAGGTCACTATTTCACATATGAGATATCCAACACATATATATACAACAAGCATTCATATAACAATCATACCCAACACACAAGTTCCCTCATATATACATACATAGCCAACACATAGTTCCATCGTTACATATTACAAAAGTTTCACATTGTTCATCCAACACCTTTATCCATCAATTCACAAAAGTTTCACATTGATACAAAATAAAAACATAAATGGAAAAGAAGCACTCCATCCATGCAAGCTTTCGTGAATTAAATCAAATCTGCAAAATGATAAACAAGAAGTTAGAAGAAGAAGAAGAAGAAGACTAGAAGAATACTAGAAGAAGAAGAACACTAGAAGAAGAATAAGAAGAATTTTGGAAAAGAAGAAGAATAAGAAGAAGAATATAAGCTTATTATGTAAACTTGATCATTTTGTGCTAACATAAGTTATTTTGGAGCTAACCTATAGGAAACTAAGTATATAAGCTCTAAGTTAGTATATTAGAGCCAACTTAGGTAAAATGAAGCTAACCTATGTCATTTTGGAAAAGAAGAAGAATAAGAAAAAGACTATAAGCTTATTATGTAAACTTGATCATTTTGTGCTAACATAAGTTATTTTGGAGCTAACCTATAGGAAACTAAGCATATAAGCTCTAAGTTAGCATATTAGAGCTAACTTAGGTAAAATGAAGCTAACCTATAGGAAACTAAGCATATTAGAGATACCATAGGTAACTAAGTATATATATATATATATATATATATATATATATATATATATATATATATATATATATATATATATATATCATTTTGGAGATCTGACATACCTGACAAAGTTCAGTTCTCATGCATTGTTCTTCTCCTTCTCCTTCCTCAGCCTGATGCGCCAAGAGCGGCGAGGCGGTGGAGGCAGTGGAGGCAGTGGGATGTAGTCTTCTATCACAATTGGCGTGGTCATGTCGCCCAGCTGTGGGATCGCCGGCGCCACCACCGGTGCGTGGTGATTGTGAGGCACCACCACCATCGCGAGACCACCTTCAGGCAGGACGAGCACGACCATCGCTAGGTCATCCTCAGCCACCTCCATCTCTTGCCCATGGTCAGCCACCACCATCTCTTGCCCTTGGTCAGCCACCACCAGTGCTAGGTCATCCTCAGCCTGATGCCCATCGTCATCCTGCAGCTCCTCATCCCCACTCTGCTCCTCTTCTCCCGCACTCCAGTCCGGATCATCTTTCTTGTTGTCAATGTTGCTGCCAGAATCGATGCTGCTTTCGCTAAAGCCAGAATCGGTGTTGCTTTTGCTACAGCCATAGTCGCTGCTGCTTTGGCTGTAGCCAGTGTCGCTGCTGCTCCCATTACCTGTCCAAATGCAACAATGACCGTTAATAATCGATATGAGACAAAGCCAAATGTAGAGGAATAAGAAGAGGCAGAACGTACCGGCATCATCATCGTCAGTGTAGCGCATGCGACAAATAGTCGCGTTGAACACCTTCACGATGAGCATGGTGGCGTCATCGTCGTACCTGAAGAGAAGGAAGTACCCCAGCCGCAGGTCGTAGGCACGGTAGAACTTCTCCCACCCACGAGACAAGTACATGTGGCCCTCCTTGATCACCAACTCCACATCGCACTGCCTGCAAAACCCGCTGCCGGCCTGTCGCAGCTTCACATTATTTGGTGGATCTTCACCCAGCATGTTCATAAAACTGTCAGGTAGCCTCTGCAGTTTGGGACAATGAGTGATGTAGCAAACAACAGATATCATAATAAGATGGGTGAAGGGGAGATCTCTCGTTTTATATACCTGTTGGGGAACGTAGTAATTTCAAAAATTTTCCTACGCACACGCAAGATCATGGTGATGACATAGCAACGAGAGGGGAGAGTGTTGTCCACGTACCCTCGTAGACCGTAAGCGGAAGCGTTAGCACAACGCGGTTGATGTAGTCGTACGTCTTCACGATCCGACCGATCCAAGTACCGAACGTACGGCACCTCCGAGTTCAGCACACGTTCAGCTCGATGACGATCTCCGGGCTCCGATCCAGCAAAGCTCCGGAGATGAGTTCCACAAGACGACGGCCTGGTGACGATGATGATGTTCTCTTGGCGCAGGCTTCGCCTAAACTCATGACGATATGACCGAGGTGGAATATGGTGGAGGGGGGCACCGCACACGGCTAAGGAACGATCCGTAGATCAACTTGTGTGTCTATGAGGTGCCCCCCGCCCCCGTATATAAAGGAGCAAAGGGGGGGAGGCTGGCCGGCCCCTTGGGGCGTGCCAAGGAGGAGGAATCCTCCTCCTAGTAGGAGTAGGACTCCTCCTTTCCTACTCCTACTAGGAGGGGGAAGGAAGGAGGAGAGGGGGGAAGGAAAGGGGGGCGCCGCCCCCCCTCCTAGTCCAATTCGGACCAGAGGGAGAGGGGGCGCGTGGCCCACCCTGGCCGCCCCTCTCTCTTCCCTCTCATCACGTGAGATGGAGTAGTTTCAATGGTGAACATCACTATGTTGATCATATCTACTATATGATTCACGCTCGACCTTTCGGTCTCCGTGTTCGAGGCCATACCAGATATGCTAGGCTCATCAAGTATGACTGAGTATTCTGCGTGTGCAACTGTTTTGCACCGTTGTATTTGAACGTAGAGCCTATCACACCCAATCATCACGTGGTGTCTCAAAGACGAAGAACTTTCATAACGGTGCATACTCAGGGAGAACACTTCTTGATTATTAGTGAGAGATCATCTTAAAATGCTACCGTCAATCAAAGCAAGATATGATGCATAAAGGATAAACATCACATGCAATCAATATAAGTGATATGATATGGCCATCATCATCTTGTGCTTGTGATCTCCATCTTCGAAGCACCGGCGTGACACCTTGATATCTATCGTAGCATCGTTGTCGTTACGCCATCTATTGCTTCTACGACTATTGCTACCGCTTAGAGATAAAGTAAAGCAATTACAGGGCGTTTGCATTTCATACAATAAAGCGACAACCATATGGCTCCTGCCAGTTGCCGATAACTTCGGTTACAAAACATGATCATCTCATACAATAAAATATAGCATCACATCTTGACCATATCACATCACAACATGCCCTGCAAAAACAAGTTAGACGTCCTCTACTTTGTTGTTGCAAATTTTACGTGGCTGCTACGGGCTTTAGCAAGAACCGTTCTTACCTACGCATCAAAACCACAACGATAGTTCGTCAAGTTAGTGCTGTTTTAACCTTTGCAAGGACCGGGTGTAGCCACACTCGATTCAGCTAAAGTGAGAGAGACAGACACCCGCCAGCCAACTTTAAGCATGAGTGCTCGTAACGGTGAAACCAGTCTCGCGTAAGCGTACGCGTAATGTCGGTCCGGGCCACTTCATCTCACAATACCGCCGAACCAAAGTATGACATGCTGGTAAGCAGTATGACTTGTATCGCCCACAACTCACTTGTGTTCTACTCGTGCATATAACATCAACACATAAAACCTAGGCTCTGATGCCACTGTTGGGGAACGTAGTAATTTTTAAAAATTTCCTACGCACATGCAAGATCATGGTGATGACATAGCAACGAGAGGGGAGAGTGTTGTCCACGTACCCTCGTAGACCGTAAGCGGAAGCGTTAGCACAACGCGGTTGATGTAGTCCTACGTCTTCTCGATCCGACCGATCCAAATACCTAACGTACGACACCTCCGAGTTCAGCACACGTTCAGCTCGATGACGATCTCCGGGCTCCGATCCAGCAAAGCTCCAGAGATGAGTTCCGTCAGCACGACGGCCTGGTGATGATGATGATGTTCTACCGGCGCAGGGCTTCGCCTAAACTCCACGACGATATGACCGAGGTGGAATATGGTGGAGGGGGGCACCGCACACGGCTAAGGAACGATCCGTAGATCAACTTGTGTGTCTATGAGGTGCCCCCCCAACCCCTTATATAAAGAAGCAAACGGGGGAGGCCGGCCGGCCCCTTGGGGCGCGCCAAGGAGGAGGAATCCTCCTCCTAGTAGGAGTAGGACTCCTCCTTTCCTACTCCTACTAGGAGGGGGAAGGAAGGGGGAGAGGGGGGAAGGAAAGGGGGGGCGCCGCCACCCCTCCTAGTCCAATTCGGACCAGAGGGAGAGGGGGCACGCGGCCCA
Source organism: Aegilops speltoides (assembly GCA_021437245.1). NCBI lineage: Eukaryota > Viridiplantae > Streptophyta > Magnoliopsida > Poales > Poaceae > Aegilops > Aegilops speltoides. Next base: position 466,158,483 of record CM038145.1, on the reverse strand, counting down.
CCCTGGCTGCCCCTCTCTCTTCCCTCTCATCACGTGAGATGGAGTAGTTTCAATGGTTAACATCACTATGTTGATCATATCTACTATATGATTCACGCTCGACCTTTCGGTCTCCGTGTTCCGAGGCCATACCTGTATATGCTAGGCTCGTCAAGTATGACCTGAGTATTCCGCGTGTGCAACTGTTTTGCACCCGTTGTATTTGAACGTAGAGCCTATCACACCCAATCATCACGTGGTGTCTCAGCACGAAGAACTTTCGCAATGGTGCATACTCAGGGAGAACACTTCTTGATTATTAGTGAGAGATCATCTTAAAATGCTACCGTCAATCAAAGCAAGATATGATGCATAAAGGATAAACATCACATGCAATCAATATAAGTGATATGATATGGCCATCATCATCTTGTGCTTATGATCTCCATCTTCGAAGCACCGGCGCGACACCTTGATCTCTATCGTAGCATCGTTGTCGTTACGCCATCTATTGCTTCTACGACTATCGCTACCGCTTAGAGATAAAGTAAAGCAATTACAGGGCGTTTGCATTTCATACAATAAAGCGACAACCATATGGCTCCTGCCAGTTGCCGATAACTTCGGTTACAAAACATGATCATCTCATACAATAAAATATAGCATCACGTCTTGACCATATCACATCACAACATGCCCTGCAAAAACAAGTTAGACGTCCTCTACTTTGTTGTTGCAAATTTTACGTGGCTGCTACGGGCTTTAGCAAGAACCGTTCTTACCTACGCATCAAAACCACAACGATAGTTCGTCAAGTTAGTGCTGTTTTAACCTTTGCAAGGACCGGGTGTAGCCACACTCGATTCAGCTAAAGTGAGAGAGACAGACACCCGCCAGCCAACTTTAAGCACGAGTGCTCGTAACGGTGAAACCAGTCTCGCGTAAGCGTATGCGTAATGTCGGTCCGGGCCGCTTCATCTCACAATACCGCCGAACCAAAGTATGACATGCTGGTAAGCAGTATGACTTGTATCGCCCACAACTCACTTGTGTTCTACTCGTGCATATAACATCAACGCATAAAACCTAGGCTCTGATGCCACTGCTGGGGAACATAGTAATTTCAAAAAATTTCCTACGCACATGCAAGATCATGGTGATGACATAGCAACGAGAGGGGAGAGTGTTGTCCACGTACCCTCGTAGACCGTAAGCGGAAGTGTTAGCACAACGCGGTTGATGTAGTCCTACGTCTTCACGATCCGACCGATCCAAATACCTAACGTACGGCACCTCCGAGTTCAGCACACGTTCAGCTCGATGACGATCTCCGGGCTCCGATCCAGCAAAGCTCCAGAGATGAGTTCCGTCAGCACGATGGCGTGGTGACGATGATGATGTTCTACCGGCGCAGGGCTTCGCCTAAACTCCGCGATGATATGACCGAGGTGGAATATGGTGGAGGGGGGCACTGCACACGGCTAAGGAACGATCCGTAGATCAATTTGTGTGTCTATGAGGTGCCCCCCGCCCCCTTATATAAAGAAGCAAAGGGGGGAGGCCGGCCGGCCCCTTGGGGCGCGCCAAGGAGGAGGAATCTTCCTCCTCGTAGGAGTAGGACTCCTCCTTTCCTACTCCTACTAGGAGGGGGAAGGAAGGGGGAGAGGGGGGAAGGAAAGGGGGGCGCCGCCCCCCTCCTAGTCCAATTCGGACCAGAGGGAGAGGGGGCACGCGGCCCACCCTGGCTGCCCCTCTCTCTGCCCACCAAGGCCCATGTGGCCCATTAACTCTCCCGAGGGGTTCCGGTAACCCCCCGGCACTCCGGTTTTCTCCGAAATCACCCGGAACAATTTCGGTGTCCTAATTTAGTCGTCCAATATATCAATCTTTATGTCTCTACCATTTCGAGACTCCTCGTCATGTCCGTGATCACATCCGGGACTCCGAACAAACTTCGATACATCAAAACTTAAAAACTCATAATAAAACTGTCATCGTAACGTTAAGCGTGAGGACCCTGCGGGTTCGAGAACTATGTAGACATGACCTAGAAATATTCTCGGTCAATAACCAATAGCGGAACCTGGATGCCCATATTGGTTCCTACATATTCTACGAAGATCTTTATCGGTCAAACCGCATAACAACATACGTTGTTCCCTTTGTCATCGGTATGTTACTTGCCCGAGATTTGATCGTCGGTATCCAATACCTAGTTAAATCTCATTACCGGCAAGTCTCTTTACTCGTTACGTAATGCATCATCTCGTAACCAACTCATTGGTCACATTGCTTGCAAGGCTTATAGTGAGGTGCATTACCAAGAGGGCCCAGAGATACCTCTCGGACAATCGGAGTGACGAAACCTAATCTCGAAATATGCCAACTCAACATGTACCTTCGGAGACACCTGTAGTACTCCTTTATAATCACCCAGTTACGTTGTGACGTTTGGTAGTACCCAAAGTGTTCTTCCGTGGCGGAGTTGCATAATTCTCATAGTTACAGGAACATGTATAAGTCATGAAGAAAGAAATAGCAATATACTAAACGATCAAGTGCTAGGCTAACGAAATGGGTCATGTCAATCACATCATTCTCCTAATGATGTGATCCCATTAATCAAATGAAAACACATGTCTATGGTTAGGAAACATAACCATCTTTGATTAATGAGCTAGTCAAGTAGAGGCATACTAGTGACTATATGTTTGTCTATGTATTCACACATGTATCATGTTTCCGGTTAATACAATTCTAGCATGAATAATAAACATTTATCATGATATGAGGAAATAAATAATAACTTTATTATTGCCTCTAGGGCATATTTCCTTCAATACCTGCGTCATGGATGATACTGAAGTCTCAAGTATGATACTGAAGAACTCGGAAGCATCCAACTCGTACTGCGGTGTCACATAGCGGCGGTGGCTGCTTCCCGCCATCTCTGATAACCAGCAGAAGAGACCAATTAGTACCCTTACAACAGATCATAAAACATGCATGATAACAGACATTAGTCGCAAGTACCCCATATGTCCTATTTTTAGCAAAGTCATGCTAAAATAGGACATATGGAGTACCAATTTGCGAGAACGGAAGTTAATCGATATTCCGCAAACTCAAGGGCCTCTCGGGTACTGCAAAATCATTATCCCATAATGAAGTCGCCATCTGGGTCATTTCAAGATCACAAGTAGCATCATCACAAGATCACAAGTAGCATCATCACAAACTACGCGACATAACTTTGTCACACTCTTGCTTTCTAACTTCAGATTAAGCACCATTTCATCACACCATCAAGTAGAGAAGAACACATACTGGAAAGAATGCATCAAGCTTACCACAGTAAATGCGCTACTACAATTCGGTCCTCTTGAACATTGCTAAACAGCCGGTCGGTTTCAAGTTTCCAAAACAAGGGTTCACTGCTCCTGATTAATTAAAAAGTCTACTAGGCATGATTGATCAGGAAACGACCACTTAGCAAAATTTGGTGTGTATCAATTAAACGGCCAACCCTATATCACAGGGACACCACAATTGGAATATCCAGTAATGGCAGGTTATAAATATAAAAGCAGATACACAAGAGCAGGAACAATCTAGCTACATATGTTGCAAATCACGGGCAACAACAAAGAACAAGCAAATTTAAGCCACGAACTCGTACCACAATATCTCAGATTCTTCAACTAAGCAAAACATGCATACTTTAACACTTCAGTAATGTCTCTTCCATCATCATAATCTTGCGTAACAACAAACGAGAGGAAAGCTAGCGCAAAGGAAGAGCCTTTTTCATCACAAAATACATCCAGCAAAGGTGCTCTAAAATCAGAAATACTACCCCACAAATCTTTAGCTCAATTCTGAAAATACATGGCTAGGACAACGGTAGCATTCAACAACAAGCCCAAGCCTATACTTAACTAGGCCTAGGTTAACTTCCGTTCCGGCAAACTGTACCTAACTAATGAGATCAACATGATAAATTAAAGTAAAGTAAAGAGCCGGGCAAACCTGAAAGTCAAGTAAACTGTGGCTAAAGATATATAAAACTCCATTGCAAATGTGCCATGTCAATAAAACAACTCATGGAAGTAAACTACTAGGAGGCTCAAAAGTCAAGTAAACTGAAGATTAATCAAACAAGCCTGACAGTAGCTAACTGTACCTCAATGTACCTAACTGATGCTAACTGTACCTAACTAAATTTTTTATGACAACAAACTGATGCTAACTGTACCTAACTGATGTTAACTGTCACAAATATGATATTTTTATGACAAAATACATCATTATCAGGGCACATTATGGCCATTTTCTTACATGATGCTAACTGTACCTAACTTAATTTTTTGACAGTAGCTAACTGTGTTTAGTAATTTTTCTGTAACAGTCTTGCCCCTATTTGAAGGACAAGCAAGTAGATACCTAAAATCCACTAGTATTGCCTCTAAAAAAGCCTAACTGAATTTTTACAGAATCGCATACTAACTGAATTTTTTTGTAATCATATCTAACTGAATTTTTCTCAGAATCGTACCTAATCGTACCCTAACGTAAAAATTTACTATCCTATATTTTACCTTCGTATGTCAATAGCCTATTTTGCCGGTACCCACGGATTGGTACATTTTTCTGCCTTTGGAATAGCTCTGAGTAATCATCACCTATTTATAGGCTTTTCTTCTTCTTTTCTTTTGAAAAGAAAAGAGCCGACAATCGAAACTGCATTGCTGCACCAGAATTGAAATTGCTGAAACCCTGGACAACTTAAATTGACCAGCTAAGCCACTAGGTTAGGACTTAGGATATGAACTGACATCCGACCGATTTGCAACACCAACAACCATCATCTAGGAATAGCAAGACAAAACTGGAGGGGCTCTAAACAGTGTGTAGCAATTCAATGGTAAACATTCGGCGACACAGAGTGATTATTGGGTGAAGATACTTGGTTTGACCCTGAATAATTTACCAAACGGATACTTTTCTGGCCCTGAACAATTTACCACCTTTTTTTCTTGAGAATCAACAACAATTTACAAGCCATGGTCTCCACTCCCAAACCCTATTCGGTGCTTTAAGTATCTATTTGCGACAATTTACAACAATTTTTCTATAACTGTACCTAACTGTCACCTGCGTGGTGGTGCCCTGCACAGCTGTCGTTGAGCTCGCGCAGTGTGGTGGGCTCGCCGGAGATGGATGGGCCCTGCACAGCGGTTGAGACTCAGAGCAGAGGTTGAGGGCACGAGGAAGAAGAAGAATGAAGTGGAGGGGAGGGGCTCACCTGCAGTCGAGGGCGTACACGGCGCTGGCCGGCCGCCTTGGACCAGGAGGAAGCCGCGGTCGTCATCTCCTCCTCCTCCTCCTCGTCCTCCTCCTCCGGCTCGGGGTGCGGGGCGTGGGGGCGGGGCTGGGGTGCTGCAGGTGGTGGGGCGTGGGCGCTGGGCGGCGGTCGGGGGACCTGCAATGGTGGGGTCATGGGAGGCGGCGCGGGAGCTGCAGATGGTGGGGCGGGGCGGCGGGGTGGAGTCCGGGGGGTCGGGCGACGGCAGGGGGCGGAGGGCGTGGCGCAGCAGCGTAGCGTTAGCGAGAGGGGCAAATTAGGTCGAGTGGGGAGGAAGGGAGGAGGAATAGGTGGAGTGGGGGGAAGCTTACTAATGGCGCACCCCGCAGCGGTGCGCCATTAGAACCCGCCCACTAGCCCTCAGGTTATATTCCACCTAACCCAATCTACATCAGAACCCGCCCACTAGCCCGATTGGTCAGCACGCAGCACACACATTAGGAGGTCCTGGGTTCGATTCCCAGGCTCCCCAATTTTTATTTTTATGCATTTAAAATGTTGTTTGATATTTATTTGTGTTTAAATATGTTCAAACTTGTTCAAATCATAACAGTAATATTTTTTTTATAAAAACAGTAATAATTTTTTTAAAAAATATGTTCAAATTTGTTATTTGAAAATATTTATGAATATGAAAAAGGTGGAGTGGAGGGTGCGGTGGGTCATTGGCGACGGTGGAGTGGGGGAGGGTGCGGGCCAGGGGTCGGCGGCGGTGGCCGATGGAGCGGGGGAGGGTGCGGTTGATAGTCGGCGGCGGTGGAGTGGGGAAGGGTGCGGGCCGGGGGTCGGCGGAGGCGGCCAGTGGAGCGGGGGAGGGTGCGGTTGATCGTCGGCGGGTGGAGTGGGGAGGTGCGGGCGGGGTGTGGGCGGCGCCGTGGAGCGGGGAGGTGCGATGGGTCGTCGGCGACGGTGGAGTGGGGGACCGGATCTGGCGCGGTGGGATAGCGATCGAGATGGAGGGGGATCGAGATCGAGTGTCCATGAAATTTAAAAACATTCATGAGTTCAAAAAGTGCCCATGAAGTACAATCGAGAAATGAAGACTACGATTTAAATACAATTGATCTTAGCTAGCTATCTGTTCACAATCTTCTTGCCCTTCTTTTTCGCAAATGGAGTTCTTCTGTGGAACGGACGTCCTTTAGGTAGTGTGGTCCTGCTTCTTCTTGTGGTGTATGCTGCTACTTCATCGTTGTCGTCATGTTCGATCTTCGGGTCGCCGTACTTGTCGAAGTCTTGCTCATTGGCTACTCCATCCATTCCGATGATCTTCCTTTTACCTCTCCTCACGACAACACGACTGGGCTTTGATGGGTCGGTAATGAAGAAGCATTGGTCCACTTGGGAAGCCAGTACCCATGGCTCATTTTTCGCGGTGACGTTTATGCCATGGATCTTGGATTAACTTCGTATAACCATGGTGGTGAAATACCGGTCTTCTTTGAGGACGCTCTTGGCCCATCTGACACGGAACATCGGGACCTTCTCTCCAGCGTAGCTCAGCTCCCAGATCTCCTCGATCCTTCCGTAGTATCTGTCCTTGTCGTTACCGGTGTAGGATTCCATCGTTACCCCTGCGTAACCATCGCTCTTCATGTCCTTGTTCTCGGTGTAGAATGTGTAGCCGTTGATATTGTACGCCTCATATGTCATCAGGTTGCGCCATTAGTAGTTTGATATTTATCTGTCCTTGTTGTTTGATATTTATTTGTGTTTAAATATGTTCAAACTTGTTTAAATCATAACAGTAATATTTTTTGCAGATACCAAAGTAGCCTTGGTAATAACAGGCAGGTTGAGCTCATTGATATGGGTGCTATAAGTAGTGAGCATGCTGCAGAAGACAATATTCAAATGGCATCAGGTTAAATTAACTGAGATCTTTTAAGTTGTGGTTAATCCCATGCGAATAATATTAGTAAGTCTATTATTATCATATGCTTAATGAACATATTTTCTTTGTAATGACACCAGCAACATTCCAAAGTATAATTAAGTTATAATGGAATTAATTGATTTCATGATTTTGCCAATATAACTAAAGTCATTCTGACTTTACATGGTAGGATAGTACCCCATTGTGATACTCAAAACCTGATAAAGAATATATATTATGGTCAAACAATATATTTGATGTATTACCACCATTCACTTGGGTGAGAGAGCACTGAAATTATTCATTCCAACAATGTGTGCGAAGTGCCTAAGAAATGTTATATTTCCTATTCAATAGTATTGCATTGGTTGTGTTGTGACATATTATACCAGTAGTAGTAGGCTAAAACATTAAACTGAGACTCAGAATTGATGATGCATCCTGTAGGTTCACTTCGATAAGAGTACTAATAATATACTGTTCATTTGGATGATGATCTATGAGCTCATGTATAAGCAACTTACCTAACATACCATGTTCATAGCCTTAAATCTTCCTATGAGTTCCCTCTTACATTGTTAACAGTTAGTTGGATAAATCATGTCTCACAAAAGAATCATGCATTTTGATAGCTCACAGTAGTTGTGTACTATGAATGGGCTCATATTTTCCTTATGATGCTTTGTTTGTTTGATGAAAACATTCTCATTTCTAAATAATCTATCCTTAAACCATTGGTTGCAAACTATTTTCCATTTTTTTCCTTTTAAAACATTACACATGAGCACTCCAATAAATTAAACTGTGCAAATATGCAAGTGAGAACAACTTCTTGTGCTCAACAATGTGCCATCTTTCTCCACAGCTTCTTGTGCTCAACTAGTTTCCAATATGTAACTTTATGAATCAGATTCTAATTGCAATAAAAGCACCTTATGGTATAGCTCCTAAAGTCCCAAGTCTTGATGAGGCAAGTAGGAGTAATGATATCTTTGTTATGTCTAGGACTTAAGATCGATGCTACATTTTGTTAATGAAGCCTATTTACTCGCCCATGCAGGTGAATGATTATCTTTTGAGATATATGACTGCTCCAAGGAGCACTATGGGTCCGAGTGTCTGAAAGATGTGTAGTTTATAGGTCAGTTATTCATATTTACGGCTTAGGTACAGAATACAAGTGTTTCGTTATCTGATTCAAAATAGTACTCTTTGCTGCTGCTGTAATCAACATAATGGTCTTTCTTTTAGATATTATTGAAGCTGCCTAAACAACATGTGTGGTTGCAAATACAAATCGATAGCTCCTGCTAATTGGCTGGTGGAAGTGGCGACGCATCAAGGTGCAACGCAACGATGTCATGTTCATACTACGGGAAAGGAAGAGCTCCTAATATTTTTATGCTCCATGCCGTAGGTGAGCTGCCACCTCTTTTCACATGTTCGTGCTAATTATCAAGTAACCTCCAGAATGAATTGCGATTGCGATGAGTACCTTTATACATTGTTCATTGGCTATATTTGTTGTTACTATTATTCTACTCACTTATGTAGCCACTAATGTGGTTCTTTGTTGCTTCTTCGCGTGCATTTGGTTAAGTCAAAGGCAACAGGAAGGCACGACGATGATCAAGGTCCTTATGTACGCTGAGTACTATCTTTTTTCTACCATACCATATGAGAATAGATCAGGATGAGGCAACTAAGTCATATACTATGTATTTACTGGTGGTGTCTATAAGGAGAACATATCTGGCCTATATCTGACTTTATAAACTATTATATCGATGATGTCGAGTTATGTCTACATAGACTGCCTTCGTAGGCGCGAATTTGGTGAACATGGTTCCACGCGCACCACTTATGAATAGTAAATTCAAAACAAATACTGGAAAAAATAAAAAAATCTGAAATTTTTATGTAATATACATAGTCAATCGGTATACTCACGTATGAAGTTTCATGAGGAAATCGCATCCGTACTAATCTAGGCAAAAATGAAAAAAAATTTGAGCTATATTAAAAAACATTGTTCGACGAATAGTACTGTCCTAATTGTATTTTCTTCACGAAGAATACTATGGGTGTCAATACATCACGAAACTTCACACGTGAGTAGAATGGTCGACTACGTTTCATACCTTGGAATTTCTGAAATTTATAATTTTTTATAGTATTTTTTTTTTCAAATTTACTATTCACACGGGTGCATGTGGAACCTTGTTCACCCTTGTATTTTGGCCTTCGTATGCTTATATAAGCTCAATGTATCCTTTGTACTGTTCTTCTTCTTTGACTTGGCACATCTGCTCACTTTTGGATAAATTTTCATGTGACAACCATTGATTATGTCTGAACTATTCATCATCTTTGTCAGTATATTCTATCCAATATGTTATCCACGTCTAAAACTCATCTTAAATTTCATATCTTATTCATAGAAAATGATTTGTTGTATGGCACTATAGTGGACCAATATCATTGCTATTTTTTATATTTGCAATGGTCTTATGACTATATTATCGGATTGGATATGACTATATCCGGAAGCACCACTCCTGCCGGATGCGGCATGGCGCACTTCCTACCTAGTTTAGAAGTATCGTGACCATTTTTGGAAGAATGGGCAAGATGACCATTGGAACATCAACGACAACAATATAACATCTTTGATTTTAAAAAAAACTAACACATTTTCTTTTCTATCGCGATCATGTTTAACATCTTAATAAAATGTAGATATTTAAACTAACGTGGCCTTTGAAGTTGGAGCAAGACTAGACTGCTCAATTATGTAATTGCCCCAAATCAACTTCCATGGGCCGAGGCTACCAATGACACTGTTATGGAAGAATGGCTTCGATGGAGTATTTGATGAAGAACCATGGGAGAGATGACTAGATATGTCATCATGCTCTAATTGAAGACAGTCTCTAGTACTTTTTAGTTTGGTTCTTATTCCATGATGTAATATTTTGCTGCGATATTATGATAAATTTAGTTTTCCTTTGAGGCCTGCTGAGTTTGTAGGATGTGTAGACTGCTGGATATAAAAGGCATTGTATCATTGGTTTCGTCTTTTATGAGAATGAAACTGAGGCTCCCGTTGATAGAAAAACTATAGAGGTTTCGGAGAATGTTTTCAGTGTACTCAGCTGTAAAAACATTTTCTCGCCCAAATTTTCTCAATAAAATAGGCAGTGTACCATTTTTTGGAATTAAGGAGCATAGTCTCCAATTTTAGTTACCAAATAAGGTTCACGCATCAATAGGGGTGCAAGCTCACAAAACATTCACCATCACACCCTCCAACAAGAAAAGAAAGGCCAATCAATGGACTATGCCATGTTGGCGATTTTCACGGTGATGATTTTATTATGCCAATGGAGGAGAGAGATAAAACGCTCGCACGGTTGCACAACTCGCACCCAGTGCTAGGGGGGGGGGGGTGGCAGATCCTGGGACAGGGATTGGAGGAGGGTGCGAGAGCTTGTGGATCGGGAGGGAGAGACGCGCAAGGGAAAAGGGTGGCGACGGGAGCAGTAGAAGGGAGAGAGAGGACTGGTGACTTGGGTTTCTTCTGGTTGGTTTTTACCAGACGCTGTGAGATAAACGGACGGCTGAGATCGGCTCGGGGAGGAGACCAGACGGCCGAGAGTTAGTGCATTCGCTCTAATTAGGTAATAATGGTACAATTTAGAAGCATCTTGACCATTTTGGGAAGAACAAGCAAGAGGAGCATTGGAACACCAACGACGGAAACACAACATCTTTTCTTTTCTGTCGAGATCACGATTTAACACCTTAATAGAATGTCGGTATTTAAACTAACATCGCCTTTGAAGTTGGAGCAAGACTAGACTGGTCAATTATGTAATTGCCCCCAAATCAACTTTCTTGGGCCGAGGCTACCACTACTAGGAAAAGGCCTACTAATGGCACACCTGTTTTGCCTTCTAATGGCGCCCTACAGGTGCGCCATTAGTATCACGCCACTAGTATTTTTTATTAATGGGGCACCACAGGTGTGCCATTAGTATCTGGTATACTAATGGCGCACCATGCAGTGTGCCGTTAGTTTTGCCCACAGTGCGTCACTAGTGTCTGCTATACTAATGGCACACCACATGGTAGTGCGCCATTAGTAACAATTTTTTTTTATTTTTTTTAATCTCAGGTCACTATTTCACATATGAGATATCCAACACATATATATACAACAAGCATTCATATAACAATCATACCCAACACACAAGTTCCATCATATATACATACATAGCCAACACATAGTTCCATCGTTACATATTACAAAAGTTTCACATTGTTCATCCAACATCTTTATCCATCAATTCACAAAAGTTTCACATTGATACAAGATAAAAACATAAATGGAAAAGAAGCACTCCATCCATGCAAGCTTTCGTGAATTAAATCAAATCTGCAAAATGATAAACAAGAAGTTAGAAGAAGAAGAAGAAGAAGAGTAGAAGAATACTAGAAGAAGAAGAACACTAGAAGAAGAATAAGAAGAATTTTGGAAAAGAAGAAGAATAAGAAGAAGAATAAAAGCTTATTATGTAAACTTGATCATTTTGTGCTAACATAAGTTATTTTGGAGCTAACCTATAGGAAACTAAGTATATAAGCTCTAAGTTAGTATATTAGAGCCAACTTAGGTAAAATGAAGCTAACCTATGTCATTTTGGAAAAGAAGAAGAATAAGAAAAAGACTATAAGCTTATTATGTAAACTTGATCATTTTGTGCTAACATAAGTTATTTTGGAGCTAACCTATAGAAAACTAAGCATATAAGCTCTAAGTTAGCATATTAGAGCTAACTTAGGTAAAATGAAGCTAACCTATAGGAAACTAAGCATATTAGAGATACCATAGGTAACTAAGTGTGTGTATATATATATATATATATATCATTTTGGAGATCTGACATACCTGACAAAGTTCAGTTCTCATGCATTGTTCTTCTCCTTCTCCTTCCTCAGCCTGATGCGCCAAGAGCGGCGAGGCGGTGGAGGCAGTGGAGGCAGTGGGATGTAGTCTTCTATCACAATTGGCGTGGTCATGTCGCCCAGCTGTGGGATCGCCGGCGCCACCACCGGTGCGTGGTGATTGTCAGGCACCACCACCATTGCGAGGCCACCTTCAGGCAGGACGAGCACGACCATCGCTAGGTCATCCTCAGCCACCTCCATCTCTTGACCATGGTCAGCCACCACCATCTCTTGCCCTTGGTCAGCCACCACTAGCGCTAGGTCATCCTCAGCCTGATGCCCATCGTCATCCTGCAGCTCCTCATCCCCACTCTGCTCCTCTTCTCCGCACTCCATCCGGATCATCTTTCTTGTTGTCTATCTGCTGCCGAATCGCTGCTGCTTTCGCTAAAGCCAGAATTGGTGTTGCTTTTACTACAGCCATAGTCGCCGCCGCTTTGGTAGCTAGCTGTCGCTCTGCTGCTCCCATTACCTGTCCAAATGCAACAATGACCGTTAATAATCGATATGAGACAAAGCCAAATGTAGAGGAATAAGAAGAGGCAGAACGTACCGGCATCATCATCGTCAGTGTAGCGCATGCGACAAATAGTCGCGTTGAACACCTTCACGATGAGCATGGTGGCGTCGTCGTCGTACCTGAAGAGAAGGAAGTACCCCAGCCGCAGGTCGTAGGCACGGTAGAACTTCTCCCACCACGAGACAAGTACATGTGGCCCTCCTTGATCACCAACTCCACATCCCACTGCCTACAAAACCCGCTGCCGGCCTGTCGCAGCTTCGCATTATTTGGCGGATCTTCACCCAACATGTTCATAAAACTGTCAGGCAGCCTCTGCAGTTTGGGACAATGAGTGATGTAGCAAACAACAGATATCATAATGAGATGGGTGAAGGGGAGATCTCTCGTTTTATATACCTTTTGGGGAATGTAGTAATTTCAAAAAAATTCCTACGCACATGTAAGATCATGGTGATGACATAGCAACGAGAGGGGAGAGTGTTGTCCACGTACCCTCATAGACCGTAAGCGGAAGCGTTAGCACAACGCGGTTGATGTAGTCGTACGTCTTCACGATCCGACCGATCCAAGTACCGAACGTACGGCACCTCCGAGTTCAGCACACGTTCAGCTCGATGATGATCTCCGGGCTCCGATCCAGCAAAGCTCCGGAGATGAGTTCCACGACGACGGCGTGGTAGCGATGATGATGTTCTCTCGCGCGAGGCTTCGCCTAAACTCCGCGATGATATGACCGAGGTGGAATATGGTGGAGGGGGGCACCGCACACGGCTAAGGAACGATCCGTAGATCAACTTGTGTGTCTATGAGGTGCCTCCCGCCCCCGTATATAAAGGAGCAAAGGGGGGAGGCTGGCCGGCCATTTGGGGCGTGCCAAGGAGGAGGAATCCTCCTCCTAGTAGGAGTAGGACTCCTCCTTTCCTACTCCTACTAGGAGGGGAAGGAAGGGGAGAGGGGAAGGAAATGGGGCGCCGCCCCTCCTAGTCAATTCGGACCAGGGAGAGGCGCGCGCCCACCCTGCCGCCTCTCTCTTCCCTCTCATCACGTGAGATGGAGTAGTTTCAATGGTGAACATCACTATGTTGATCATATCTACTATATGATTCACGCTCGACCTTCGGTCTCCGTGTTCCGAGGCCATACCAGTATATGCTAGGCTCGTCAAGTATGACTGAGTATTCAGCGTGTGCAACTGTTTTGCACCGTTGTATTTGAACGTAGAGCCTATCACACCCAATCATCACGTGGTGTCTCAAAGACGAAGAACTTTCATAGCGGTGCATACTCGGGAGAACACTTCTTGATTATTAGTGAGAGATCACCTTAAAATGCTACCGTCAATCAAAGCAAGATATGATGCATAAAGGATAAACATCACATGCAATCAATATAAGTGATATGATATGGCCATCATCATCTTGTGCTTGTGATCTCCATCTTCGAAGCACCGGCGCGACACCTTGATCTCTATCGTAGCATCATTGTCGTTACGCCATCTATTGCTTCTACGACTATCTCTACCGCTTAGAGATAAAGTAAAGCAATTACAGGGCGTTTGCATTTCATACAATAAAGCGACAACCATATGGCTGCTGCCAGTTGCCGATAACTTCGGTTACAAAACATGATCATCTCATACAATAAAATATAGCATCACGTCTTGACCATATCACATCACAACATGCCCTGCAAAAACAAGTTAGACGTCCTCTACTTTGTTGTTGCAAATTTTACGTGGCTGCTACGGGCTTTAGCAAGAACCGTTCTTACCTACGCATCAAAACCACAACGATAGTTCGTCAAGTTAGTGCTGTTTTAACCTTTGCAAGGACCGGGTGTAGCCACACTCGATTCAGCTAAAGTGAGAGAGACAGACACCCACCAGCCAACTTTAAGCACGAGTGCTCGTAACGGTGAAACCAGTCTCGCGTAAGCGTACGCGTAATGTCGGTCCGGGCCGCTTCATCTCACAATACCGCTGAATCAAAGTATGACATGCTGGTAAGCAGTATGACTTGTATCGCCCACAACTCACTTGTGTTCTACTCGTGCATATAACATCAACACATAAAACCTAGGCTCTGATGCCACTGTTGGGGAACATAGTAATTTCAAAAAATTTCCTACGCACACGCAAGATCATGGTGATGACATAGCAACGAGAGGGGAGAGTGTTGTCCACGTACCCTCGTAGACCGTAAGCGGAAGCGTTAGCACAACGCGGTTGATGTAGTCCTACGTCTTCACGATCCGACCGATCCAAATACCTAACATACGGCACCTCCGAGTTCAGCACACGTTCAGCTCGATGACGATCTCCGGGCTCCGATCTAGCAAAGCTCCAGAGATGAGTTCCGTCAGCACGACGGCGTGGTGACGATGATGATGTTCTACCGGCGCAGGGCTTCGCCTAAACTCCGCGACGATATGACCGAGGTGGAATATGGTGGAGGGGGGCACCGCACACGGCTAAGGAATGATCCGTAGATCAACTTGTGTGTCTATGAGGTGCCCCCCGCCCCCTTATATAAAGAAGCAAAGGGGGGAGGCCGGCCGGCCCCTTGGGGCGCGCCAAGGAGGAGGAATCCTCCTTCTAGTAGGAGTAGGACTCCTCCTTTCCTACTCCTACTAGGAGGGGGAAGGAAGGGGGAGAGGGGGGAAGGAAAGGGGGGGTGCCACCCCCCCTCCTAGTCCAATTCGGACCAGAGGGAGAGGGGGCACGCGGCCCACCCTGGCTGCCCCTCTCTCTTCCCACCAAGGCCCATGTGGCCCATTAACTCTCCCGACGGGTTCCGTAACCCCCCCCCCCCCCCGGCACTCCGGTTTTCTCCGAAATCACCCGGAACAATTCCGGTGTCCGAATTTAGTCGTCCAATATATCAATCTTTATGTCTCTACCATTTCGAGACTCCTCGTCATGTCCTTGATCACATCCGGGACTCCGAACAAACTTCGATACATCAAAACTTAAAAACTCATAATAAAACTGTCATCGTAACGTTAAGCGTGAGGACCCTACGGGTTCGAGAACTATGTAGACATGACCTAGAAATATTCTCGGTCAATAACCAATAGCGGAACCTGGATGCCCATATTGGTTCCTACATATTCTACGAAGATCTTTATCGGTCAAACCGCATAACAACATACGTTGTTCCCTTTGTCATCGGTATGTTACTTGCCCGAGATTTGATCGTCGGTATCCAATACCTAGTTCAATCTCGTTACTGGCAAGTCTCTTTACTCGTTACGTAATGCATCATCTGGTAACCAACTCATTGGTCACATTGCTTGCAAGGCTTATAGTGATGTGCATTA
Organism: Aegilops speltoides; assembly: GCA_021437245.1. Classification (NCBI taxonomy): domain Eukaryota; kingdom Viridiplantae; phylum Streptophyta; class Magnoliopsida; order Poales; family Poaceae; genus Aegilops; species Aegilops speltoides. The sequence continues at coordinate 466,142,412 of CM038145.1, read as the reverse complement.
CCGAGAGGGCCCAGAGATACCTCTCGGACAATCGGAGTGACGAAACCTAATCTCGAAATATGCCAACTCAACATGTACCTTCGGAGATACCTGTCGTACTCCTTTATAATCACCCAGTTACGTTGTGACGTTTGGTAGTACCCAAAGTGTTCTTTCGGTAAACGGGAGTTGCATAATTCTCATAGTTACATGAACATGTATAAGTCATGAAGAAAGCAATAGCAATATACTAAACGATCAAGTGCTAGGCTAACAAAATGGGTCATGTCAATCACATCATTCTCCTAATGATGTGATCCCATTAATCAAATGACAACACATGTCTATGGTTAGGAAACATAACTATCTTTGATTAATGAGCTAGTCAAGTAGAGGCATACTAGTGACTATATGTTTGTCTATGTATTCACACATGTATCATGTTTCCGGTTAATACAATTCTAGCATGAATAATAAACATTTATCATGGAAATAAATAATAACTTTATTATTGCCTCTAGGGCATATTTCCTTCAATACCTGCGTCATGGATGATACTGAAGTCTCAAGTATGATACTGAAGAACTCGGAAGCATCCAACTCGTACTGCGGTGTCGCAGAGCGGCGGTGGCTGCTTCCCGCCATCTCTGATAACCAGCAGAAGAGACCAATTAGTACCCTTACAACAGATCATAAAACATGCATGATAACAGACATTAGTCGCAAGTACCCCATATGTCCTATTTTTAGCAAAGTCATGCTAAAATAGGACATATGGAGTACCCGAATTTGCAGGAACGGAAGTTAATCGATATTCCGGCAAACTCAAGGGCCTCTCGGGGTACCTGCAAAATCATTATCACCGCGTAATGAAGTCGCCACTGGGTCATTTCAGAAGATCACAAGTAGCATCATCACAAGATCACAAGTAGCATCATCACAAACTACGCCCTGACATAACTTTGTCACACTCTTGCTTTCTAACTTCAGATCAAGCACCATTTCATCACACCATCAAGTAGAGAAGAACACATACTGGAAAGAATGCATCAAGCTTACCCTGTAAATGCGCTACTACAATTCGGTCCTACTGAACATTGCTAAACAGCCAGTCAGTTTCAAGTTTCCAAAACAAGGGTTCACTGCTCCTGATTAATTAAAAAGTCTACTAGGCATGATTGATCAGGAAACGACCACTTAGCAAAATTTGGTGTGTATCAATTAAACGGCCAACCCTATATCACAGGGACACCACAATTGGAATATCCAGTAATGGCAGGTTATAAATATAAAAGCAGATACACAAGAGCAGGAACAATCTAGCTGCATATGTTGCAAATCACAGGCAATAACAAAGAACAAGAAAATTTAAGCCACGAACTCGTACCACAATATCTCAGATTCTTCAACTAAGCAAAACATGCATACTTTAACACTTCAGTAATGTCTCTTCCATCATCATAATCTTGCGTAACAACAAACGAGAGGAAAGCTAGCGCAAAGGAAGAGCCTTTTTCATCACAAGATACATCCAGCAAAGGTGCTCTAAAATCAGAAATACTACCCCCCAAATCTTTAGCTCAATTCTGAAAATACATGGCTAGGACAACGGTAGCATTCAACAACAAGCCCAAGCCTATACTTAACTAGGCCTAGGTTAACTTCCGTTCCGGCAAACTGTACCTAACTAATGAGATCAACATGAGATAAATTAAAGTAAAGTAAAGAGCCGGGCAAACCTGAAAGTCAAGTAAACTGTGGCTAAAGATATATAAAACTCCATTGCAAATGTGCCATGTCAATAAAACAACTCATGGAAGTAAACTACTAGGAGGCTCAAAAGTCAAGTACACTGAAGATTAATCAAACAAGCCTGACAGTAGCTAACTGTACCTCAATGTACCTAACTGATGCTAACTGTACCTAACTGAATTTTTTTATGACAACAAACTGATGCTAACTGTACCTAACTGATGCTAACTGTACCTAACTGATGTTAACTGTCACAAATATGATATTTTTATGACAAAATACATCATTATCAGGGCACATTATGGCCATTTTCTTACATGATGCTAACTGTACCTAACTTAATTTTTTGACAGTAGCTAACTGTGTTTAGTAATTTTTCTGTAACAGTCTTGCCCCTATTTGAAGGACAAGCAAATAGATACCTAAAATCCACTAGTATTGCCTCTAAAAAAGCCTAACTGAATTTTTCTGTAACTGTACCTAACTGAATTTTTCTGTAACTGTATCTAACTGAATTTTTTATAACTGTACCTAACTGTACCTAACAGAAAAATTTACTATCCTATATTTTACCTTCGTATGTCAATAGCCTATTTTGCCGGTACCCACGGATTGGTACATTTTCTGCCTTTGGAATAGCTCTGAGTAATCATCACCTATTTATAGGCTTTTCTTCTTCTTTTCTTTTGAAAAGAAAAGAGCCGACAATCAAAACTGCATTGCTGCACCAGAATTGAAATTGCTGAAACCCTGGAGAACTTAAACTGACCAGCTAAGCCACTAGGTTAGGACTTAGGATATGAACTGACATCCGACCGATTTGCAACACCAACAACCATCATCTAGGAATAGCAAGACAAAACTGGAGGGGCTCTAAACAGTGTGTAGCAATTCAATGGTAAACATTCGGCGACACAGAGTGATTATTGGGTGAAGATACTTGGTTTGACCCTGAATAATTTACCAAACGGATACTTTTCTGGCCCTGAACAATTTACCACCTTTTTTTCTTGAGAATCAACAACAATTTACAAGCCATGGTCTCCACTCCCAAACCCTATTCGGTGCTTTAAGTATCTATTTGCGACAATTTACAACAATTTTTCTATAACTGTACCTAACTGTCACCTGCGTGGTGGTTCCCTGCACAGCTGTCGTTGAGCTCGCGCAGTGTGGTGGGCTCGCCGGAGATGGATGGGCCCTGCACAGCGGTCGAGACTCAGAGCAGAGGTTGAGGGCAAGAGGAAGAAGAAGAATGAAGTGGAGGGGAGGGGCTCACCTGCAGTCGAGGGCGTACACGGCGCTGGCCGGCCGCCTTGGATCAGGAGGAAGCCGCGGTCGTCATCTCCTCCTCCTCCTCCTCCTCCTCGTCCTCCTCCTCCGGCTCGGGGTGCTTGGGGCGTGGGGGCGGCTGCGTGAGGTGCTGCAGTGGTGGGGCGTGGGGCGGCGGGCGGCGGCTGGGAGCTGCAATGGTGGGGTCATGGGCGGCGGCGCTGGGAGCTCTGATGGTGGGGGGGCGGGGCGGTGGGGTGGAGTCCGTGGGGTCGGGCAGCGGCGGGGGACGGAGGGGACGGAGGCGTCTGGCAGCAGCAGCAGCATCTGGTTGGGGCAGAGGGGGCAAATTAGGTCCAGTGGGGAGGAAGGGAGGGAGGGGAATAGGTGGAGTGGGGGGAAGCTTACTAATGGTGCACCCCGCAGCGGTGCGCCATTAGAACCCGCCCACTAGCCCTCAGGTTATATTCCACCTAACCCAATCTACATCAGAACCCGCCCACTAGCCCGATTGGTCAGCACGCAGCACACACATTAGGAGGTCCTGGGTTTGATTCCCAGGCTCCCCAATTTTTATTTTTATGCATTTAAAATGTTGTTTGATATTTATTTATGTTTAAATATGTTCAAACTTGTTTAAATCATAACAGTAATTTTTTTTTATAAAAACAGTAATAATTTTTTTAAAAAATATGTTCAAATTTGTTATTTGAAAATATTTATGAATATGAAAAGGTGGAGTGGAGGTGCGGTGGGTCATTGGCGGCGGTGGAGTGGGGAGGTGCGGGCGGGGGTGGCGCGCGGCCGATGGAGCGGGAGGTGCGGTTGATAGTCGGCGGTGGAGTGGGAAGGGTGCGGGCGGGGTGGCGGCAGCCAGTGGAGCGGGGGAGGGTGCGGTTGATCGTCGGCGGTGGTGGAGTGGGGGAGGGTGCGGGCCGGGGGTCGGCGGCGGCGGCCGGTGGAGCGGGGGAGGGTGCGGTGGGTCGTCGGCGACGGTGGAGTGGGGGACCGGATCTGGCGAGGTGGGATAGCGATCGAGATGGAGGGGGATCGAGATCGAGTGTCCATGAAATTTAAAAACATTCATGAGTTCAAAAAATGCCCATGAAGTACAATCGAGAAATGAAGACTACGATTTAAATACAATCGATCTTAGCTAGCTATCTGTTCACAATCTTCTTGCCCTTCTTTTTCGCAAATGGAGTTCTTCTGTGGAACGGACGTCCTTTAGGTAGTGTGGTCCTGCTTCTTCTTGTGGTGTATGCTGCTACTTCATCGTTGTCGTCATGTTCGATCTTCGGGTCGCCGTACTTGTCGAAGTCTTGCTCATTGGCTACTCCATCCATTCCCATGATCTTCCTTTTGCCTCTCCTCACGACAACACGACTGGGCTTTGACGGGTCGGTAATGAAGAAGCATTGGTCCACTTGGGAAGCCAGTACCCATGGCTCATTTTTCAAGGTGACGCTTATACCCATGATCTTGGATTTGGCTTCGGGTATAACCATGGTGGTGAAATACCGGTCTTCTTTTAGGACGCTCTTGGCCCATCTGACACGGAACATCGGGACCTTCTCTCCAGCGTAGCTCAGCTCCCAGGTCTCCTCGATCCTTCCGTAGTATCTGTCCTTGTCGTTACCGGTGTAGGATTCCATCGTTACCCCGGCGTAACCATCGCTCTTCATGTCCTTGTTCTCGGTGTAGAATGTGTAGCCGTTGATATCGTACGCCTCATATGTCATCAGGTTGCGCCATTAGTAGTTTTGCAATGACGCACCGTGAACTAGTGCGCCATTAGTAGTTTTGCAGAAAATAAAAATAAAAAAAATATAATACTGGCGCACTCTGTGGCTGGTGCGCCATTACTAGTTAGAACTAGTAATGGCGCACTTCGTTCTGATGCGCCATTACTAGTTAGAACTAGTAATGGCGCACTTCGTTCTGATGCGCCATTAGTATGTATGAAAAAATGAAAAAAAAAAATTATCACTAGTGGCGCACCTTTCGTCTGCTGCGCCATTAGTGTCTTCCACACTAATGGCGCATCGTCAACTGGTGCGCCATTAGTATATAGTAGTGGCGCATTACTTCCCTGGTGCGCCATTAGTGTCCATCCCATCTTTAGCCCTTTTCCTAGTAGTGTACCGACGACACTGGTCATGGAAGAATGGCTTCGATGGGAGTATATTTGATAAAAAATCATGAGAGAAATGACGAGATCTGTCATCATGCTCTAGCTGAAGACAATCTCTAGTACTTTGTAGTTTGTTTCTTAATCCATGATGTAATACTTTGTTTCGATATTTTGACACACTTCGTTTGCTTTTGAGGCGGCTAAGTTTGTAGGATGTGTAGACCGCTGGCTATCAAAAACAATGTATCACTGGTTACATCTTTTATGAGAATGAAACTGGGACGAGGCCCCTGTTGACAAAAAAACTGTAGATGTTTTGAAGAATGTTTTCAGTGTACGAAACCGTAAAAATATTTTTTGCCCACAAAATAGGCAGTGTACCATTTGTTGGAATTAAGGAGCATAGCCTCCAATTTTAGTTCTCGAATAAGGTTCGCGTATCAACAGGGGTGCAAGCTCGCAAAACTATCACCATACATCTAACTAGACAGCGACCAGGGGCAAAAGATGCCAAGCTTCTGAGGATACAACGGTGGCACATCACCGAGAGCACAGAACAAACTCAAGGTAACATCGGGCAACATAACTCAAAACTTGTACCCATAGGCCATAAGAGAACAACTAGAGCCCAATTATAAAAAGGAAAAAATCGATATGTGCTACTACCCGGATCCGATATCCGATGGATGCCACTAGATTTTCACGAATTGTGGTTGTGCCATTAACGCTCGCGAAGAAATTGGCTACAAGCCCATACGCGCCGTTTCCTCCTCTATAGAACGCACCACTTCGTCATGCCATCGTTAACGAGAGAAGACTTGGTTGAACCTTCATCTGCTATGGGGCCCATCCTTTTTCCACGAGGCCCTCCAGCAGGACGCTCGATAGTGGCAATGACGGTGTCATGCACCGGGAAGAACCCAAGGTGTTAGAATATGTATAGGATAGTTTCATTCAAATTGTAATCTATCCCTATCTCTCTTTTCTTTCTTCTCCTCGACAACCTCCTGTACCGAACCGTCTCCTCCTGAGATCGATCTCCTGGTCTCTTCTTGTACTCCAAGGCTTTGCCAGTATATATAAACATGCGGCCCGAGACAAAGGGTTCAACGCTTCCAACCCAATTTACATGGTAATCAGAGCATCTTCCTCTTAGATCGAAGATCGCATCTAGCCACCTTCCCGCGGCCGAGATCATGTCTTCCTCCGCAGCCCTATCCGCCACCACGAGCGCGCTTTCCACCTCCATGGCCTCCACCTTTGCATCATCATCTAGCAGCAGCTCTATCCCTCTCGGACCGCCCCCACAGGAGAAGCTAACAAGGGGAAATTTCCTCTTATGGAAGGCCGTCGTGCTCCCGCAAATCCGAGGCGCACAGATGGAGCATCATCTTGACGGGTAGAGCCAGGAACCGCCGGCCACCCTCATCATCACCAAAGAAGGAAAGGATGAACATGTCATCAACTTCGCCCGAACCCTCTGGTACGCGCAGCAGCAGCAACTCCAAGGGTACCTGATGGGATCTCTGTCCCGTGAGATCCTCGCTCAAGTCGCCACCCTTCAGATCCCAGTGGAGGTCTGGAGCGCCATCAACGCCATGTCCACCGCCCAGAGCCAGAGTCAGGCCATCAACACCCGCATCGAACTCACAAATTTGAAGAAAGGTAACATGTCCATGGCAGAGTATCTTGGAAAAATTAAAAATCTTACAGATGAAGTTGCATGCTGCACCGGAGTTCCTCTTCCTGATCCAGAGATAGTCTCCAAGATCATGGCGGGTCTTGATCTGGACTACAATCCAGTTGTGTCCGCCCTCTCTACTAGGGTTGAGCCTGTCTCGGTTCAGGAGCTGTACAGCCAGCTCTTGAGCTTCGATGCTCGCCTCAACCTCCTCCATGGCACCAACATCAGGCAATCCTCCGTCAACTCGGCGGCTCGCGGGCGCAGCCGTGGGCACGGTCACCAGGGACAGAACCGCAACACCAACGGCAGTGGACGCGGCCGCGGCAACTACCAGGGCGAGGGTGCTCGTTCTGGTGGTGGCAACTACTCCGGAGGCGGTGGTTTCAACAACAACACGGGAGGTGGCGGCTTCAACAACAACAACAGCCGCCGCGCCTCCTCTAATCGCCGTCCTCGCTGCCAGTTGTGCAAAAAGTCAGGCCATGAGGTCATGGACTGTTGGCACAGATATGATGAAGACTTCGTCCCCGACTCTCGTCACGTTGCTGCAGCCATACGTGAAGAAGGAGGAGGAGGAGACGGCGTTTGGTACGTGGACTTAAGTGCAACAGATCACGTCACCAGCGAGTTAGAGCAACTTGCGCTTCGTGAGAGATACCATGGCAGCGACCAGATTCACACCGCGGCTAGTGGTGGAGGTATGGATATTTGTCACATTGGACAAGCTTATATTAATTCCCTCAACCTTAAACGTGATCTAGTTCTTAAAGACGTTCTTCATGTCCCACAAGCTGATAAAAACCTTGCATCAATGTCTCGCCTAGCCACTGATAATAACGTCTTCTTTGAAACTCACCCTCATTACTTTTTTATAAAGGACCGGGCAACGAGGGAACTTCTTCATCACGGTAGATGCGTTGGAGGGCTCTACCCCATCACATCCGGAGCACTCAGTCGCAATCGTCGTCAAGTTTATTCTGCCACTAAACCCTCCTTGGAGAGGTGGCATCAAAGATTAGGACACCCATCATCAATCATAGTCAAGCAAGTAGTCAATAAAGACAAACTTTCTTTGTCACATAGTCAAAATAGTGAGTCAGTTTGTGAAGCTTGTCAGTGTGCCAAGAGCCACCAACTTCCTTATCCCAAGTCAAACAGTGTGTCTCATGCTCCTTTAGAGCTCATTTTTAGTGACGTATGGGGTCATGCCCGAGATTCTTTTGGAAGAAATAAATACTATGTTAGTTTTATCGATGATTATAGAAAGTTCACTTGGATTTATTTACTCAAGTATAAATCTAAGGTTTTCTCTATCTTCCAAGAATTTCAGAAACTTGTTGAAAGGCACTTTAACAGAAAAATTCTAACAGTCCAAAGTGACTGGGGAGGGGAGTACGAAAAACTCAACTCTTTCTTTCATAGCATAGGCATTCAACACCATGTGTCTTGTCCTCATGCTCATCAACAAAACGGTTCTGCCGAGCGCAAACACCGTCACATTGTTGAAGTTGGTCTTTCCCTACTTGCTCATGCGTCTATGCCTCTAAAATATTGGGATGAAGCGTTCATTACAGCAACATATCTCATTAATCGTCTTCCAAGTAAAGTTATTGGCAATTCTACACCTTTGGAACGTCTCTATCATCAAAAACCAGACTACAACTCTCTCAAAACTTTTGGGTGTGCTTGCTACCCCAACTTACGTCCGTATAATCATCACAAACTCGATTTTTGTTCCACTCAATGTGTTTTTATTGGCTACAGTAATCTACACAAGGGATACAAGTGCCTAGAAATTTCCACCGGACGTATATATATCTCTCGAGATGTAGTTTTTGATGAAACTCTTTTTCCTTTTGCCAAGCTTCATCCCAACGCAGGTGCCCTCCTCCATGCCGAAATAGCACTTCTTCCGGATCTTGACACACTATCTGATCACGGGGGTGAATTATCTAATGCTGACCATATGAACAAATCCGCAGAAAATTGCAGCTCTAATGATATTTGTACAAATGCAGTTTATGATTTTATGTGGCCAGAAACAGACAATGCAGCCATTGCTGATCGCGAGGCGGATTCTGGCGACAGCAGGCGATCTGGTGCGCGATCCCAGGCGAATCCTGGCGCCAGCGCCAGCGCAATCATTGGCATGCGATCCGAGGAGGATCCCGCCCAGCTGCATGCGGAGGCGGCGCGCCTGGTGATCGACAGCAACCGCGCGGAGCCCATCAGCTCAAGGGGGGCCGGGGGCGAATCTCCGCACGCGACGAGCCCGCAGCCTGCGGAGGTGGCTGACCGGGCGACTGGGCCCAGTCCACGGGCCCCGATGCGCACGGACACCCGCGAGGAATCTTCAGGCGACACGCGGCCCGGTTCCACTGGTGGACCGATCCCGAGGCGGATCTCGCCTGCAGAAGATCTGGCGCGCAATCCCGCGGCCGCTGGGCGTGTTCAGGACGCTGGATCTTCTGTGGCTGCCTCCTCTACTGCACAAGTTGTTCCTCGGCCTCATACACGGTCACAATCAGGTATTACTAAGGAAAAAGAATACAAAGATGGCATCATTAGGTATGATAAAAAACGTGCTTTTCTCACTACTACTGGTGAACCAGTTAATCTTGTTGATGCCCTTGCTCACAATGATTGGAAAGAGGCTATGGATAGTGAGTATGATGCACTCATGAAAAATAAAACATGGCACCTAGTACCATCAAAAAGTGGAATGAATGTCATTGATTGTAAATGGGTATACAAGATAAAAAGAAAGTCAGATGGAAGTATAGACAGGTACAAGGCCAGATTAGTTGCTAAAGGCTTTAAGCAAAGGTTTGGAATTGATTCTGAGGATACTTTTAGTCCAGTTGTCAAATTAGCCACCATTCGACTTGTCTTGTTTATTGCTGTTTCCAGAGGTTGGAGCTTAAGACAGCTAGATGTTCAGAACGCGTTTCTTCATGGTGTTCTTGAGGAAGAGGTGTTAATGCGGCAGCCACCAGGTTATGAAAACAAAGGTACACCACATTATGTTTGTAAATTGGATAAATCTCTATATGGTTTAGAACAAGCCCCAAGAGCTTGGTATTCACGATTGAGCATGCAACTACAACAACTTGGATTTGTACCATCCAAGGCGGACACATCCTTGTTCTTTTACAATGAAGGAAATGTCACTATTTTTGTGCTAGTTTATGTTGATGATATTATTGTTGCTAGTTCGAGTTCAAGTGCCACTACTTGCTTGCTTAAAGATCTTAACACTACTAGGAAAAGGCATGCTAGTGGCGCACTGGTTTTGACTTCTAATGGCGCATGGCTGGTGCGCCACTGGCATCACGCCATTAGAATTTTTTTCTAATGGCGCACCACCAGTGCGCCATTAGAATCTGGTATTCTAATGGCGCACAGGGAAGTGCGCCATTAGTACTGCTCACGGTGCGCCACTATAATCTGCTATTCTTACAAATAAAAGCACATTGTAGTCGCCATTAGTAACAACTTTTTTAATTCTTTTCTTAATCTCAGGTCACTATTTCACATATGAGATATTCAACACATATATATATATACAACAAGCATCCATATAGCAATCATATCCAACACACAAGTTTCATCATATATACATACATAGCCAACACATAGTTCCGTCGTTACAAAAGTTTCACATTGTTCATCCAACACCGTTATCCATCAATTCACAAAAGTTTCACATTGATACAAAATAAAAACACAAATGGAAAAGAAGCACCCCATCCACGCAAGCTTCCGTCAATTAAATCAAATCTGCAAAATGATAAACAAGAAGTTAGAAGAAGAAAAAGAAGAAGACTAGAAGAATACTAGAAGAGGAAGAACACTAGAAGAAGAATAAGAAGAGTTTTGGAAAAGAAAAAGAATAAGAAGAAGACTATAAGCTTATTATGTAAACTTGATCATTTTGTGCTAACATAAGTTATTTTGGAGCTAACCTATAGGAAACTAAGCATATAAGGTCTAAGTTAGTATATTAGAGCCAACTTAGGTAAAATGAAGCTAACCTATGTCATTTTGGAAAAGAAGAAGATTAAGAAAAAGACTATAAGCTTATTATGTAAACTTGATCATTTTGTGCTAACATAAGTTATTTTGGAGCTAACCTATAGGAAACTAAGCATATAAGCTCTAAGTTAGTATATTAGAGCCAACTTAGGTAAAATGAAGCTAACCTATAGGAAACTAAGCATATTAGAGATAACATAGGTAACTAAGTATATATATATCATTTTGGATAGCTAACCTATAGGAGATCGACATACCCGACAAAGTAGGCAGTTCTTCTCCTTCTTCTCCTTCATCTCCTGATCGCCTAGGCGGCGAGGCGGTGGAGGCAATGGAGGTAGTGGGATGTAGTCTTCTACCACAATTGGCGTGGTCATGTCGCCCACCGTGGGATCGCCGGCGCCACCACCGGTGCGTGGTCATTGTCGGCACCACCACCATCGCGAGGCCACCTTCAGCACGACCATCGCTAGGTCATCCTCAGCCACCTCCATCTCTTGCCCATGGTCAGCCACCACCATCTCTTGCCCTTGGTCACCCACCACCAGCGCTAGGTCATCCTCACCGATGCCCATCGTCATGATGTAGCTCCTCATCCTCACTCTGCTCCTCTTCTCCCGCACTCCAGTCCGGATCATCCTTCTTGTTGTCTATGTTTGGTGCGAGAATCGCTGCTGCTTCGCTACTGACCAGAATCGCTCTTTGCTTTACGCTACAGCCATAGTCGCTTTGCTTTGGCTGTAGCTGATGTCGCTTCTGCTGCTCCTACCTGTCCAAAATGCAACAATGACCGTTAACAATCAATGTGAGACAAAGCCAAATGTAGAGGAATAAGAAGAGGCGAACGCACGGCATCATCATCGGCAGCGTATCGCATGCGACACATAGTCTTGTTGTACACCTTCACGATGAGCATGTTGGCGTCGTCGTCGTACCTGAAGACAAGGAAGTACCCCAGCTACAGGTCGTAGGCACGGTAGAAGTTCTCCCACCCACGAGACAAGTACATGTGGCCCTTCTTGATCGCCAACTGCACATCCCACTGCCTGCGAAACCCGCTGCCGGCCTGTCGCAGCTTCACATTATTTACGGATCTTCACCCATCAGCATGTTCATAAACCTGTCGGGCAGCCTCTGCAGTTTGGGAAAATGAGTGATGTAGCAAACAACAGATATCATAATGAGATGGGTGAAGGGAGATCTCTCGTTTTATATACCAGCGTCATGGATCCAATGAAGCCTCAAGTATGATAGTGAAGAACTCGGAAGGATCCAACTCAGATCATGTGTCGCAGATCGGCGGTGGCTGCTTCCGCCATCTCGATAAGCAGCAGAAGAGACCAATTAGTACCCTTACAACAGATCATAAAACATGCATTAGTCGCAGTACCCCACATGTCCTATTTTAGCAAAGTCATGCTAAAATTCACGGAAAATTTCAGCATGACCTTTGCTGAAAATAGGACATATGGAGTACCAATTTGCCAAACGGAAGTTAATCGACATTCCGCAAACTCAAGGGCCTCTCGGTGGACAAGGCAAAAAAGGCCTCCATCATAGCATGGAAAATACATTGGCATGTTTTTGCTTATAAAAAGCTAACAAGTGTAAGTCAAAACAATATACCACCAAGTGAACCACCACAACATCTAAAAGCTAACAATTGTTTTTGCTTATAAAAAAGACCAATGGCACATAATGCATCCAGAAGCACAATTCCTAGTGATTTCCTGCTTGAGGCAATCTGCTTTCAACCGGGGTGCACAATCTTCAACATGAGTCGGACCATGATAACCGTTATTTTGCTTATTTCTCAAGCCGAAGTTGAGATCGAACATCACATGAAGTGCAGATTGCTTGAAATGGTAATGATAAATATAGTTCCAAAATATGCAACACATAAGCAGAATTGTATTATGTTTCAACACTTAGCAAGAGTTATAATGCAATATTTCTTTCAGTTTATCAGTGCACTTCATACGTACAAAAAATCAGAAGAAAATAGGTCGCTGAACTTGGGTTTGTGCGTGCTCCAGTATTTACCATATCACATCCATCTATCCGTCTACATAAATTTATTTATTTTTGGAAAAGTATTAATAAACTTCAAAACGTGATGCTATTTGTTTTTTGGCAAAGTATTAATAAACTTGAAAACGTGACGCTGAGGACAAGCATGGCGATGCTCATGTGTAGAATGCATATATACCGTCTATACAGTTACGCTCGACCCGCCCGCGCTGTCAATCAGTTTGAAAATGGCCTGCAAATATAACCAGATACTCCTATATGATGATAAAAGACAGCAAGGCTTGTGTGCCATGCCAAGTGAAAGCAACCCAAGTAAGTAGCTAGCCAACCACATAAATTGATTGTAAAGAATTATGGATTGCGTGACATGCATGCACCAGTCAATAAATCAATGTAATGGTCAAGTGAGGTCGCAAAAAAGGAAGAACAATCGGTTCCAACAAAGTTAGTTCCAAGAAAAGAAAAAACATACATACATACATCTGTTTTGCTAAAAATTTACACCTCGACAAGAAATTGTATGAAAATATGATTAGTTCAAGCTTGTCAATCATCACCCTACTGTCACCTTTCTGATATAATCTTGTGTTGTTAATTAGCTGGAGCTTGTCTTTTGGCCGCTTTTTTGGAACCTTGAAAGCTGACTGATGTAGTAATACTTACAATGGACATCAGGCCAGAAAACATTCAGCTTAGATATAAACCAATGAACTTGATATGTCATATGGTAACTAAATATATGTGAGTTCCAGGTCTAACAAGCCAGAATATCTATTTGTGAACATACTGAATACAGAATTTGTTGTATACAGAGCTTGTGTTACTACCTTATAATGTTCAATATGCTTATCACAGTGAGAACTTGTTATGCAATCTCACTAGTTGTTTATGTATTAGGCGCATTTGATGGATCTTTACGCAACAAGAAATTGTACATATGAAAAATATGCTTAAACCAAGCCTGTCATTTGTCATTAACCAGTATATCTGGATTTTAACATAATCGATCATTCGAACTTGATTCTAAGGATTTGAGTTCAATTCGAAGGTCGCATGGACAATTCACAGAGGAGAGGGGGGGAGCGGAGGAGCAGAGACGGGTACCTAATCTGATCCTGGTCGCTCGCCGGCGTCGGGGCGTCGAGGCGGCGTCGGGGCGTCGGGGCGGCGTCGAGGCGGTGGGGCAGCGTCGGGCGGCGGGCAGCGCGGCAGGGCGGCGAGGCGGCGGGCAACAGCGAGGCGACGAGGCGCAGCAGGCATCGGGCGGCGCTGAGGCGGCGGGCAGCGCGCGGGCGGCGTCGAGGCGGCGGGCAGCGGCGTTAATGGCGGCGCGAGGCGGCGGGCAGCAAGCGCTCGAAGCGCCGAGGCGGCGGGCAGCGGCGTCGAAGCGAGGCGGCGGGCAGCAGGCGTCGGGAAGGGGATCGAGGCGAGGCGAGGGAGAGAGAGGGATCGAGGCGAGGAGAGAGGTGGGCCGGGGGAGGACTATGGATGGATGGAGGCACAATACTAATGGCGCACCAACCATGTGCGCGCATAAGTGCATCCACACTAATGGCGCACCTCACACTGGTGCGCCATTAGTATTTTTTTTCTCGCCGAGCCAACAGGTTATATTCCACCGAATCGATCCACATCAAGTCCCTCTACTAGCTCGACTAGTCGGCAGCCGTTCTCACACTAGGAGGTCCTGGGTTCGACTCCGTGATCCCCAATATTTTTTATGCATTTTAAATGGTGTTTTTTATATTTATTTGTGTTTAAATATGTTCAAACTTGTTTAAATCATAATAGTAATATTTTTATGCATTTTAAATGCTGTTTTTATATTTATTTGTGTTTATCAAACTTGTTTAAATTATAACAGGCGTAATATTTTTTATAAAAATAGTAAAAAAATTAAAAATATGTTCAAAATGTGCGGGTTCTTGCTGGGGCGGGCAGTGCTCCGCGGTGGAGCGGGGAGGTTGCGATGGGTAGAGCTAAGCGGGGAGGTGCGGGTGCGATCGAGATGGAGGATCGAGATCGAGATGGGGATCGAGATCGAGATGGAGGGGATACAGATAATATGGATTTTAAATATGTTCAAACTTGTGTTTAAATATGTTCAAACTTGTTTAAATCATAACAGTAATATTTTTTATGCATTTTAAATGCTGTTTTTTATATTTATTTGTGTTTATCAAACTTGTTTAAATTATAACAGTGTAATATTTTTTATAAAAATAGTAAAAGAAATTAAAAATATGTTCAAAATGTGCGGGTTCTTGTGGGGCAGGGCAGTGCTCGGCGGTGGAGCGGGGAGGTTGCGATGGGTAGAGCTGGCGGGGAGGTCTGGTCGATCGAGATGGAGGGGGATCGAGATCGAGATGGGGGGATCGAGATCGAGATGGAGGGGGATACAGTAATATGCATTTTAAATATGTTCAAACTTGTGTTTAAATATGTTCAAACTTGTTTAAATCATAACAGTAATATTTTTTATGCATTTTAAATGCTGTTTTTTATATTTATTTGTGTTTATCAAACTTGTTTAAATTATAACAGTGTAATATTTTTTATAAAAATAGTAAAAAAAATTAAAAATATGTTCAAAATGTGCGGGTGCGCGCGGGGGGCCGGGCCGGTGCTCCGGCGGTGGAGCGGGGGAGGGTTGCGATGGGTAGAGCTAAGCGGGGAGGTCTTGAGTGCGATCGAGATGGAGGATCGAGATCGAGATGGGGGATCGAGATCGAGATGGAGGGGGATACAGTAATATGCATTTTAAATATGTTCAAACTTGTGTTTAAATATGTTCAAACTTGTTTAAATCATAACAGTAATATTTTTTATGCATTTTAAATGCTGTTTTTTATATTTATTTGTGTTTATCAAACTTGTTTATATTATAACAGTGTAATATTTTTTATAAAGATAGTAAAAAAAATAAAATATGTTCAAAATGTCTTGGTCTTGTGGGGGCGGGCAGGTGCTCGGCGGTGGAGCGGGAGGTTGCGATGGGTGGAGCTAAGCGGGGAGGTGCGGTGCGATCGAGATGGAGGTCGAGATCGAGATGGAGGGGGATCGAGATCGAGATGGAGGGGGATACAGTAATGGCGCACATCCTAGCCGGTGCGCCATTAGAAGTTATATATAGTAATGGCGCATTGTTTGCCTCATGCGCCATTAGTATGTATGGGATAATGGAAAAAAAAGAAATTCATACTAATGGCGCACTCTGTCCGCCGTGCGCCATTAGTGTCTTCCACTCTAATGGCGTATCAGGAACAGGTGAGCCATTAGTATATAGTAGTGGCGCACTGCATCCACGGTGCGCCATTAGAATCAATCCTATCTATAGCCCTTTTCCTAGTAGTGAGTTGGAATTTTCCCTCAAGGACTTGGGAGATCTTCATTACTTTCTTGGCATTGAGATCAAACAGATAAGAGATGGTATACTTTTGACACAGGAAAAATACACAGCTGACATACTCAGAAGAGTAGGTTTAGAAAAATGTAAACCTGTGAGTACACCTATCTCAACTTCTGAAAAACTTTCTGTTGAAAGTGGAGAGCCACTTGGATCAGAGGATGCAACAAATTACAGAAGTGTTGTAGGTGCTTTGCAATATTTGACACTTACACGTCCTGATATTTCTTATGCTGTCAGCAAGGTATGTCAGTATTTGCATGCTCCTAGCACTACTCATTGGACTGCGGTTAAGAGAATTTTGAGGTATCTTAAGTTTTCAGAGGGACTTGGACTTCAAATTACCAAGTCCTCTTCTATGCTTGTTACTGCCTACTCTGATGCAGACTGGGCAGGATGTATTGATGATAGAAGGTCAACTGGTGGATTTGCTGTATTTCTGGGATCCAATCTTGTATCATGGAGTGCAAGAAAGCAGGCTACAGTTTCTAGATCAAGTACTGAAGCTGAATACAAAGCTTTGGCAAATGCCACAGCTGAAGTAATGTGGATACAGACATTACTTTATGAACTTGGGATTAAGACTCCAAGAGCTGCCAGACTATGGTGTGATAACATTGGTGCAACCTATCTGTCAGCTAATCCTGTTTTTCATGCACGCACAAAGCATATTGAGGTTGATTTTCACTTTGTCAGAGAAAGAGTAGCTAGAAAGCTACTTGAGATTCAGTTCATTCCTACTGGAGATCAACTGGCTGATGGATTCACAAAACCTCTCACTATGAGGAGGCTAGATGAGTTCAAGTACAATCTCAACCTTGGTAGAAGTTCATGAGGTTTAGATTGAGGGGGAGTGTTAGAATATGTACAGGATAGTTTCATTCAAATTGTAATCTATCCCTATCTCTCTCTTCTTTCTTCTCCTCGACAACCTCCTGTACCGAACCGTTCCTCCTGAGATCGATCTCCTGGTCTCTTCTTGTACTCCAAGGCTTTGCCAGTATATATAAACATGCGGCCCGAGACAAAGGGTTCAACGCTTCCAACCCAATTTACACAAGGGAGCCCGGCATCATGCCTTCCTAGAAGCCCACAAGACCTGAGGATCAAAGGGAACCATAAAGAGGGCATCACAGACCTTGCCCACCAAGTCTAGGGCGGCGGCGGCCAAAACCATGTATATAAGGTGGAGGCAAGGGGGCTCTCATAGACATCTATTCCAAGATAGAACTATCGGTAGCAATCTCATAGACCACATAAACCCCTCACACAAGGTATCCACTAGTAGGAAAATCCCTTTTAGGATTTTTGCCAGTAGTAGCGTCCGGCTAAAACAAGACGCGACTGCTAATTTGACCAACTACCAGCAGAGTCCAGGAAAGTAATGGGCGCTTGTACTAGTACAGAACTAGCTGCGTTGGGACAGAACAAACGCTGCTAGTGTTGTACCCTAAAGAAGGTACTCTGCCTCGAAACACCAACAGGGTCTGAGGAACGCGGACGCCGCAAGTTGGCAGTAAACTAGCAGCGTTCGGTGCAGAAGGAACACCACAAAACTAACTTGAATCACCACACCAGCCGAACGCATGTTTCGGTTCAAACAACCAACAGCGATTGACGAAGCAAATGCTGCTAATAGACGTACAATTAGAAGCACATTAACTTGTGGCACGATGCTAATGGCAATCAGAATCAAAAAGTAAGTGCTAGCTTGGCTAACAGAAGCAGTCGAGCCGTGGACATATTTCATGGGTGTAAATAACCAGACAAAACGAAGTAACGCAAACATCTAGTAGACATGTTTTAAAGACCCAAGCAGCCTACCATTGAAGTCAGTCGCTACAAAACAGGGCAACGGTGTGATGAGGCCCGCAATCATCAGCTCATGTCACCTGATGCTCTTGGTAGCCTAATCTGCAAAACTAATTCAGAAGAATATCTACCATTTGGCACCAATGACTGAATAATCCAGCAGAACGTAATGACATGAACAACAATGATATTCGACCGCAACAAGACATTTTCGAGAATGTTTTCACTGTACTCAATTGCAAAAACTTTTTATCCCGCCATTTTCTCAAGACAACAACCACCCCCTGGAACACTTAAACGCCATTTTTTTCACCACACGGTATATAGTACAACAGTTGTGCTTAACAGAAACTACAATACAATAACAATCTAAAAAAACTAATAAACCTGCATTCACCAACAATCTCTTTGAAACTGATTTTTCTAAAACTGAATCTGACATTCTAAACAACCCTCAACAGCATAATGAGTGGGACTCAACAGCATGGTGAAGAGTTGCGGAGCAAAATGGACAGGGAAGCTCCTTCGCTCACCCTACGTGGAAAATATTATGGAGAACCTGATACCTGCAAAGGTGAAGATCTTTATCTGACTCTACGTACACGGAACTATTCCATGTTTCTGCATTGTGACGAATGTGATGAACTCTGCGCTATGTCATGTGTGCGGAAAGGATGCCAAACATATTTGACATGTACTTCTTACTTGTGAACGGGCAAAATCTGTTTGGAAGGAACTTGGCATCGTAAAGGTGCCCTTGGGTCCACTGTACTTGAATTTTTACCCTATGACCCAAAATCGCAGCTGCAGTGCCTGGGTACTGTAGCATTTCAGGATGTTGTCGCTACAGCCTGTTGGTACATATGGTGGGAGTGTGGAGAATGATAGAAGCGTCTCAACCCTCATACATGAGAGCCCGCATGTATATATTGATTGAGCGATCGTTGTAGATCGAGAGGATTACAGGGTTCGGTGGAGATGGCCAACCGAAGGGAGATACATGAGGAGATAGAGAAGAAGAGATAAAGTAGTTTAAACAGATAACAAAAAACCTATCTCTATCTCCTATACTTGTGACGCAAGATATGTTTAAAACCCTCCCTTAATCTGAACTTCTCAAGTTTAGATTACGCTTGAACTCTTCAAACTGTCTTGTGGCCAAAGCTTTTGTGAACCCATCTGCAACTTGATCTTTTGAAGGAATGAATCTAATGTCCAACTCCTTGCTTGCAACTCTTTCTCTTACAAAATGATAATCAATTTCAATGTGCTTTGTCCTTGCATGAAACACGGGATTGGTAGAAAGATATGTGGCACCAAAGTTATCACACCAAAGAAATGGTGTTTGAGCATATATTCCAAGTTCCTTTAGCATGGCCTTAACCCAAATGATCTCAGCTATTGCATTGGCCAGTGCTTTGTACTCTGCCTTAATACTTGACCGTGACACTGTTGCTTGCTTCTTGGCACACCAAGAGATAAGATTAGGTCCAAAGAAAACTGCAAACCCCCCAGTGGACCGTCTGTCATCCAAGCAACCTGTCCAGTCAGAATCAGAAAAAGCACTAACAAGAGTGGATGAGGACTTGCTGAAGGTGAGTCCAACACCCAAGGTATTCTTCACATATCGTAGAATCCTCTTAGCAGCAGTCCAGTGAGCTGAGGTAGGTGCATGCATAAACTGACACACTTTATTAACTGCAAAAGAAATGTCAGGTCGTGTAAGTGTCAAGTACTGAAGTGCTCCAACCAAACTTCTATACTTGGTGCCATCAGCTTGATCCAAGAGTGCACCCTCGGTAAGAGATAATCTTTCTGCACTAGGAAGTGAAGTTGGAGATGGCTTACAATCTCTCATCCCAGCCTTGGTCAAAAGATCAGTCGCATACTTTTCCTGAGAAAGATGAAGACCACCATCACTGTTCCGCTTTACTTCAATACCAAGGAAGAAATGAAGATCTCCCAGATCCTTTAGTGCAAAATCTGAATGCAAATCTTGCAACAAAGCTGTTATGGCCTTATCAGAGGAACTTGTGACAATAATATCATCAACATAAATGAGCACAAAAATAACAGTCTGTGACTTCTTGTAAATGAACAGTGATGTATCTGACTTGGAGGTAATAAACCCAAGAGCTATCAGTTTGGAACTCAGACATGAATACCATGCTCTAGGAGCTTGCTTGAGACCATAGAGGGACTTATCAAGTTTGCAAACATGAGACAGTTTGTGTTGATTTTCATACCCAGGAGGTTGTTTCATGTAAACTTCCTCTTCCAGAACACCATGGAGAAACGCGTTCTGAACTTCAAGCTGATGGAGGCTCCAACCTCTAGACACAGCAACAGACAGTACAAGGCGAATGGTGGCAGCTTTAACAACAGGACTAAAAGTGTCCTCATAATCAAGTCCATACCTTTGTTTAAACCCCTTAGCAACGAGTCTGGCTTTGTAGCGATCGATGGTGCCATCTGATCGATGTTTGATGCGATAGACCCACTTACAGTTAATGATGTTGTAACGTGGATGATAAGGAACAAGATGCCATGTGTTGTTATTCTGCAGGGCACGAAATTCTTCATCCATAGCTTGTTTCCAGCGGGATCAGCAAGAGCATCGGTGATAGTGCGAGGTTCACCTGCGGAGTCACTGGAGGCAGCTAAACCATACTTAGTTTTATAATTGACAGGATGAATAGTGCCTGCCTGTAGACGCGTATGAGGCAGCGGCGGAGGAGCCGCAGAAGATCCGAGCGACGGCGACGGACGCGGTTCTGCTGATCCCGAGGCAGATCCACTCGACAGCACGGGATCTTATGTGGCAGCTGTAGTGGAAGGAGCAGCAGAGGCGGCCGCAGAAGATCCAGGCGGATCGGGCACGTGAACCGCGCCGCGTCCAGCCGAGCCTATCGCAGGGGCCCGCCTGGAGTAGACCTGCAAGACCGGCGGGTACCGCCTGGTCGGGCTAGCCTCGTCAGGTGATTGGCGCGCCTCGCCTGGGGGTCCAGCGCAGGCCGCCTGGTCAGCCGATTGGTGCGGCGCACGCGGGGAGGCTGGTGCGGTGGGGGAGCGTGACGCGACCGGGCGGGATTGGCCCAGCAGCGATCCCAAGGAGGATACGGTCGGGGCTGACGCAGTCAGGGGCACCGATGCCGATGTAGATTCTCTTGGATCGCCTGTTTCCTCCTCTGTTGCTGCTGAAGTAGTGTTTTTTTTTCACCATTTTCTGCTGAAATACAAAACTCAGGTGCAACAGGTGATGGATTAGTCAAAGTTGGGTCAGTACAAATATCATCACCCTCACGCGAACGCCGGATAGATGCGGAGGAAGGAGAAGAATTTCCTTCGGAGAAGGGCGCCGGGGTTTGGATGGAGTTTTGTAAAAGGGAATTGAGTTTCATCAAACACAACGTCACGTGAGATATACACACATCCGGTGGAAACATCTAAGCACTTGACCCCCTTATGCTGAGCGCTATACCCAAGGAAAACACATTGCTTAGACCGAAAACTAAGCTTACGGGTGTTGTAGGGACGAAGATTTGGCCAACAGGCACACCCAAAAACTCGAAGTGTGGTGTAATCTGGTGTGACATGAAAGAGGCGTTCAGTGGGAGTTTCGTTGAAAATAGTGCGACTAGGCCACATGTTGATGAGATGCACGGCAGTGAGAAAGGCTTCGTCCCAAAATTTTAGTGGCATTGAAGCAGAAGCTAAAAGAGCAAGACCTACTTCAACGATGTGCCTATGCTTGCGTTCAGCAGAGCCATTCTGTTGGTGCGCATGTGGGCAAGAAACGTGTGTGAGATACCTATCTTTTGAAAAAATGAGTTCAGTTTCTCATACTCACCCCCAGTCCGACTATACAGAAATAATTTTGCTATCAAGTTTGCGTTCAACGAGAGCTTGAAAGTTGTGGAAAACTTGGAACACATCAGCACGTTTCTTAAGGGGATATATCCATGTGTACTTGGTGTAATCATCAATAAAGCTTACATAGTAAGAGTGTCTACCAACAGAGGTGGGGGCAGGACCCCACACATCGAAAAAATAAGCTGCAAAGGCTTAGTGGAAATACTAGTAGACACAGGATATGGCAATTGATGACTTTTTGCTCGTTGACATGAATCACAAATGGTTTCTAAGTTCCTCTCACCAACAACTGGGAGTTTATTTCTACTAAGGATCTGATGAACAGTAGAAAAAGAAGGATGACCTAAGCGATTTTGCCACCTCTTAGCAGAAAGCTTGATGGCACCATACACTTGTTTATTGTTCTGGCAATACTTGGGAAGCAAAGCATAGAGGCCTTCGATACAGACACCCCTATGGAGGATTTTCTTCGTGACCTGATCCTTGATCAAAAAGAAGAATGGGTGAAACTCTAGAAACACATTATTGTCAAGAGCAATACGATGAACAGATAACAAAGTTTTGGAGGCATTAGGAACATATAGGATGTCATTGATGTTGAGATTTTTGTGTGGGGTTTTGATAAAGGACTGACCAACATGACTTATCTCCATACCTGCACCATTTGCTGTAGTGTAGACTTGATCATGGCCACGATATTTCTCATGCATAGTCAGCCTGTCCAACTCGCCTGTGATGTGGTTGGTGGCACCCGTGTCCGTATACCAGTTGGTATCAACGCCATAGGACACGTGGGCTGCAGCTGCAACTTTCTTTTTTTGGAGTTTTTGTCATCGGCGTAGCGCCAATCACAGTTTTTTGCAATATGGTTTGTTTTTTTGCAAATTTGACACTTGTTTTCATACCCTTCATACCCTTGAAAAGGGCGCCGATTGCTGTTGTTGTTGCGCCGATTGTAGCCGCCACCACCAGAAAGGTTCTGGTTCTGGTGAAAGTAGCCGCCGCCTCCACCAGAACCCCCCCTGATGACCCCCGCCGTTCTGGTGTGCGCCATAGCCGCCACTAGAGTTAGGGTTTGGATGGCCGCTGCCACCGCCCGCCATGTAGTAGCCGCCAGGAGCGCCGCCGCCGGAGCCATCAGCAGCAGCGTTGTAGCCGCCGCCGCCGCCGCTGCGAGAGCCACCACCGCCTCATTTGCAGTAGCTGCCGTTTCCACCACCAGAACGGCCCCGCGAGGCGATGTTGGCGGAGGACTTGAAACCGCCATTGCCAGCACCGTGAAACATCTCCATATGCTGATTGAAGTTTGACACAAGGGAGAAGAGACCGTCGACGGTGATGGGCTCGGTGCGGACGTCGAGAGCGGAGATGATGGGTTGATAGTCCATGTCAAGTCCGGCGACGATGAAAGAGATGAGTTCCCCATCTCCAAGGGGTTTGCCCGCCGCGGTGAGCTCGTCGGAGAGAGATTGCAACTGGCCAAAGTAGGCAGAGGCGGACATGGAGCCCTTCTAAGCATTGGTGAGTGCAGCGCGAAGATTGTTGGCACGAGACAGCGAGACAGCGGAAAACATGGTGGCTAAGGCAGTCCAGATGGCGTGGGAGGACTCAAGGGAAGCAACTTGGATGAGAACTTCTTTGGACAGATTGCGCAAGAGATATGCGACGATCTGTTGATCCTGAACGAGCCAGGGGTTATGGGCAGGGTTGGGGATGACCTGATCTTTGCCATCTTTGTCTTTGGTGGTGAGGGTTTTGGGAGGCTCGACGATGGTGCCGTCGATGTAGCCATAGAGGCCAGCGCCCAGTATCTGGGATTGGGCTTGAGCTTTTCAGAGAACGTAGTTCGTCCTGGTCAGAGGTTCAGAGGTGTTGTAATTGAGGGTGGAGGAGACGGCAGCACTGGAGGAAGACATGGTGGAGGGGATGGGTGGCGGAGCTGATTGGATCGTGGAGGGGATGGGTGACAATCAATGAAAGCAGTGGTTCAGGAAGACTGGGAAGGTCAATATTGAGCATTGTGCTAGGGAAACAAATTTCGTAGCTCATGAGGTAGCTAACTTAGCAAGGATGCACCCACCGTCATTGTGGCTGGAGGGTCCCCCAAATTTTATTTCGCAACTTCTTGTGGAGGATGGAGTATCTTGTTTTTAAGTAAGAAAGCTAGCCATGGTGGCCTTCCCTAAAAAAAAGAAATTTATACAGCTGCACTACCAGAAATATTCAGAGGGAAATAACAACCAATGCAGGCCAGAACTAGCTAATAGAATGTATAATAGTCAACTTGAGGATTACATGCATTTTTTTTTCTTGCTTAGTGATTTGAACTCAACAGAAGGTCCCAGGTCCACATGAAGGGCATCCATACTGAACAAAGCAGTGCACGCATGAATGACAGAGTCGATATAAGTAAACTAATACACAATGGATAAGCGTGGTACGTGCATGTGCATGTGCAGTCTCAGCAATGTTTTCTTTTATCTAGCAAGAAAAGAAACTAACCATTCTACTCACCACGTGAGACATGTGGTAAGCAATTAATCCAAGCAATTCAAAAAAAAAAAGTAACCATTCTACTCACATGAGTAGGTTGAATATGATTGATAAATAGTATTTTCCCCCTCAAACATACATGAAGAAGTATCATAATGATTAATAATAAAAATAATAATTTGAATGGTTACTAAATTGCCATGATAATATCCTTTGCCGCTTTCCATTCAGCTGGGATGATTCTAGCTATCAGCTCCTTGAGAACAGATGGACAGCTGGATTTCAGGTGCTCATACCCATCACTCGCCATCATTGCCTCCAAATTGGGCGGAGAAGAGAGGAACTGGAAACAAGCTTCTTTGAGACGATGGAAACCATGCTGCTCAGCTAAAGCCAAGCTGGTTGCCACCATGTTGGAATCAATGTGACTGCACAGTTTCTCCTCAAGTATCACCCTCAGCCTCCCAATATTGTACCTGTCAGCCGCCACAAGTAGATGGCCGGCCATCACCACATCTACACATGGTTCACTTTTTTCACTGGCCATCTGAAGCAGAGGAGCGGAGTCGGTGTATATAAAATGGAGCAAGGACTCGAATACATCAGGTTCCATGTCATGAATTTCGATAGTACTACTGGAGCTCTCCTCCATGGCGCCGAGGAGCTCTGCCTTGAAGACGGGTGAGCGAGCAGCAAGGACACACCTGTGAGCAGAGAATTCCTGTCCCCCAACCTTAAAGGTCAGGTCTGCTGCATCCTTGTTCTTGAGCATGTCGCCGAAATGCCGGTGCAGATCGCTTGGAGGAAGCCATTTTTGTTCACCGTGGATGTACTTTATGACGGTGACATCGAGCCTGATGGTGAAACAACCGTCTCTCAAATGCGCTGATGCCTCCAAATCAGCCTTCTTGATGAAGTCATCGTAACCACAATATGAAACCTCCTTTGAGAAGGTTACAGGGTCGGAGGTACGGCTGTATGAAGGCACCGGTTCTCCATTCTTGTTGAGTACACTGACCGAGAATTTGGCCTTCACATCTCCGGCATCGGCAGCTTCATGAAATAGATAAACAGATATGAAATCAGAACAATCCTCGGGGTAACCGTTGGGGTAATATTCCACGGTCCAGTTGTGGCCTCCAACACTGAAAGGGGTAGAAATGGCGAACTCCCCGTTCTTCAGTAGCCCCTTTATTCTTGAGTATCCATCTACCTTTACCACATATGACCTTTCCTCAGATTCAGCTACCATGGCAGCAGCAAGCTTGCAATGTTCTGCCATTGTGGAGGTGGGCTTGGAGAGTTGGAGTAAGGTGGAAGACTGCCGAAAGGGTAGATACATTTGCTGCATCTATCTATCTGTCTATATATAGAGAGGTGTACTACTAGAGTACTAGTACACTTGGGAAGTTAGATCCATTCGTTTCACATTCAGTCAAGGGAAAACAGTGGCCTGTTCACACTT
This sequence comes from Aegilops speltoides, assembly GCA_021437245.1. Classification (NCBI taxonomy): domain Eukaryota; kingdom Viridiplantae; phylum Streptophyta; class Magnoliopsida; order Poales; family Poaceae; genus Aegilops; species Aegilops speltoides. The sequence goes on along the minus strand of CM038145.1, from coordinate 466,116,476 downwards.
TCGATCTAGTACTAGTAGATGTTTGCGTTGCTGCATGTCATTTACTACTCGTTTGCCGTCACGAGGAGACGCCATTGTATTGCGGCGCTCTGCCATTGGTGGAAGGTGAAAGGGGGCCACGATGGAGCATTGGCTGTGATTAATAATGATCAAAAAGGGCGCTCTGCCATTTGTGCAGATTTTTGGCGGAGGAACTGTCCCGGTGAATAAGTACTGCAGATTTTTGGTAGTATATTTTGTGATCAGGGACAGTTTCGGTAGTTCTGTTTAGGAAAAACGCAGGGCCAGCTATGTGAGGGATCTCCACTACGACGTGCGGAGGAACCGATCTAAGGCGCTGTCCGAAGAACGTGCAACGGAGAGAGGGCTGTTGGACAGGATAGACCTCGACAACGGAGAGAGAGCTAATCGGTTCCGTCGGAGAGGTAGACGTATACACGAAGCAGACTAGTAGGCTCCTTGATCGATTCTTCCCCTGGCTTGAAGGTGCACGTACACAGCTACCAGCAGCCGGCCGATGGATCGGTCTTGGTAGGAACTAGCCGAAACAAGGGCCGTGGGGCTGCGCCGTCAAATATCTTGTGGTGGCGACCACAGGCCGGGAGACGGAGCGGCCGGCCCTGTGCGGCCGTCGGCTGCTGGAGCGCCTGCGTCGACAGAATAATGACGAACTGTACGGAGATGAGGGGCTGTGTGAGAACGAGGGACCAACCTACGAGCTAAGACGAGGGATAATTCTTTTCTTCAGGCGCGTCAATTGCAATTACTCATATAGAGTACTTATTAATCATTACAATGATAACAGGAAGAAAGGACAAATCTTCTAACAGGCAATTACCAGAATGTCCTGAAGAGAAAAAAATTGAGATTAATAATGACCATTGGATCGTTTATATACTACCCATTGTTTCCGGTAGTATGATGTACTGTAAAAAGTCTCAATATTTTGTATCCTTTATCTTCTTATCTCTAGCTTTTCTTCCTCTCCAAGATGTAAATCTCCTAACAACCTTGTACGCGTGATTGGGCTCGCAACCCCTTAATATAACACGCAACACGTCTACCAGGATCGGTAAGACGTTTACCGCATCGCACATGGTATACAGAGCCTTCTTCTTCCACCAGAAACCCTAGCTCATCCATCTCCATCAAGTGCGCAACCATGTCTTCCTCCTCCGCCTCCTTCCAGTCGACCCTCGGCGGTGGAGCTCCGGAGAAGCTAACCCGCGGCAACTATGTTCTGTGGCGGACGCAGATCACGCCACAGCTGCGCGGCGCCGGCCTCTTCCACTACGTTGATGGCACGGCAACCGAGCCGGCTGAAGTCCTCACCACCAAGGACGCCGCCGGCAAGGAGACCACCGGGCCGAATCCTCTTCATCCGCTCTGGGTGAGAGAGGATCAGCAAGTCCTCGGCTATCTCCTCCAACACCCCCTGCTGAAAAGGCTATAACAAGGCTATAGCGGGGCTATAGCCGGCTATTTAAAACTATGTTGCCTACACGGAATAATTCGTAACGAGTGGGACTCTTCGGCAGTGGCTATCAACGCCTTGGTGACAAGTTATGTAAGATCTGCGGGAAACAATCCAACACCTCCGAGGTGTAGTGGTTGCTGAATGTTTTTGCTGGTTACTCTAACGAGGACAATTCTGGAATAATAAAGATCATGCGGAGCCATCTTCCAAACATGATACAGGTGATTTGTTGCTGCTTTCTAATTGCCTCCTGATCAGGTTCTTATTGCCAGTACAGCTGAAGCTATCGCACTCCGTCAGACTGCCTTGAAGTGGTTCAGGAGATGACATTGACAATCAATGAAAATCCGTGTAACTACTGCAGCATCTATTCTCTACGAATGCAAGGGGCTGATGCGGGACTTTGGGAGGGTCAAGATTGCGCATTGTGCTAGGAAGCAAAACTACGAAAAACCTGGTTTCCAACAACATCCTTTTAAAACCGATTTTCTGATGCTGAGTTTAAACAACCCTCGTCAGCATAACAAATACGCAGCTGCACTACCAGCAACATCCAGAGGGAAATAATAACCAATGCCCCTTCACAAACTACTACTCGGGGTATTAGCTAACAGAAGGTATTAATAATCCATTCACAAAAAAAAGGTATTAATAATCAGTGCTTGAGGATTAAATGCAAATAGTGTTCGAAACTGAACTATAACGAATGATCCCGTACACGAGCAGGGGGTAATGAAGCTTATATTTCTGAGAAACAAAACAGAATCTGAACCATCCATGCGGGGCACTGGACAAATGAAACTAATTCTGCATCCTTCTGAACCTAACCATGCACCCATGGGGCCATGAGGTAATGTACTCAATAATAATGAAAGTAATACACAATGGATAAGCAAGATACGTACATGGGGAGTCTCAATAATGCTAATTTCTTTTGTCTTGCATGAAAAGAAAACAACCATTATATTCTACTCACTTGAGTAGATTAATATGATTGATATGTCGCATTTGTTCAGAAACATACTTTCATCACATACATGGAGAAATAGCATAACCAGTATCAGTATTAAAAAACTTGGATGACATATACGATAACAGTACCAAATGCATCACTACTAAATTGCCATGATAATATCCTTTGCCGCTTTCCATTCAGCCGGGAGAATTCTAGCTATGAGCTCCTTGAGAACAGACGGGCAGCTAGACTTGAGATGCTCATAACCGTCGCTTGCCATCATCGCCTCCAAATTGGATGGAGAAGCGAGGAACTGGAAACAAGCTTCTTTGAGACCATGGAAACGATGCTGCTCGGCTATAGCCAAACTGGAGGCCACCATGCTTGAGTCAATTTGAATGCACAGTTTCTCCTCACATATCTGCTTCAGCATCACGAGTCACGATATTGTACCTATCAGCCGCCACCAGAAGATGGCCAGCCATCACCACATCAAGCACCGGAGGGACTGAATCGGTGTATATGAAGTGGAGCAATGACTTGAACACATCAGCTTCCATGTCACAGATTTCAATAGGACTAGTGGCGGAACTCTCCTGCATGGCGCCGAAGAGCTCTGCCTTGAAGACGGATGACCGAGCTGCAAGGACACACCTGTGGGCTGAGAAACTCTGTCCACCAACCTGAAAGGTTACGTCTGCTGCGTCCTTGTTCTCGAGGAGGTCACCGAGATGCCGGTGCAGGTCGCTTCGAGGAACCCTTGCTTCTTCTCCGCTCTCGATCTCCTGCTGGTGAGTGACATCGCACCTGATGCTGAGAAAATCGTCTCTCAGGTATCCCGGTCCCTTCAGATCAGCCCTCTTGCAGAAGTCAGGGTAGCACCAGCTGCTTGCAAATTTCCCTGAGTAGGTTTGTGCATGGATGGTATGGCTGTATGAAGGCACCGGTTCTCCATTCTTGTCAAGCACAGTAAACACAAAGTTTGCCTTGACATCTTTGGCATCGGCAGATTCGAGACAGAGACAAAGAGATATGAAATCGGGGTAATAGTAATACCCAGAAATACCATTTGGGTAATATTTCACCGTCCAGTTGTGGCCTCCAAGACTGAAAGGGGTAAAAGTGACGAACTCGCCGTTCTTCAGTTGCCCCTTTGCCCCTTTGACAAAATGAGGGAGCAAATAGAGCAAATGAGGGAGCAAGCTAAGAAAAAGAAGTCAAAGATGGTTATTGATGAAAATGGGGATGTCGACTTCCCTATAATTCTAACTGTAAGTTTACATTAGTAATTACTAAAACAAAAGAAACATAACAATAACTGACATGTTCTTGTATGATGTGCAGCACATTCAGAACAGAACTTTGAGGCCAGATCTTGACCCAACACAGGTTGAAGAGAGCATGGTACATATTTTATCACATGAGGTACTTGTGCCACTATTTCACAATGTTCTATTCCTTAAAATTGCATTTTCATGAAAAATTGACATGACACCATTGTTTCTTTGTATAGGGAACAACACAAGGAATTCCTGTTACTAGGATACACCAAATTCCTGAGGAAAGTGAATTTGTAGTTGAGCACAGGGCCAACATAGCAGCTAGAGGAAGAGGAGTTAGAGGAGCTGCTGCTTCTGCACAAGCACCAGGCAGAGGAAGAGGAGCAGGAAGAGGTGCTGGTTCTGCACAAGCACAAGACAGAGGAAGAGGACCTGGAAGAGCTAGTGCTTCTGCACAAGCACCAGGCAGAGGAAGAGGAACAAGAGGGAGAAGAGGAACAAAAAACAAGAAAACAAAAACAAAGGGACTGAAGTGGCTGCTACTTGGAGAAGGGTCTAGCAGATGAAGAATGAGTTGGAGAAGTGCTACTACAATGCATTTGTTTTGGTATTTTGTAACTCAAGTACTACTACTATGTACTGAACTAGTTGGTGTGGTCTTTTGCATGCTACCAGTCTGTCTAAACTTGTTCATGTAAGACAGCAAGCATATGTGAGAGTAGACTGGTTCAACTTGACAGCAAGCATAAACAAATTGCAGAACATTGTTTTACACACAACACAATAGCTAACATTACAACATTATAACACTGATGTTCAGAAAACAGACTGGTTCATCATCCAAACATTACAAACTGGTTCTGACAATAACCAAACTGATAGAAACTGACAGAAACAGGGTACAAGCAAAGCTAGTTCAAATTACAATGACCAAACTGACAACACATATTAAGCTTGGCCATATTGACTAGGGCCAGTGCCATCTATCTTGCCGCGCCATGTGCTGAGTATGCTTGCGGGTAAGGTCTTCATCTTCATCAGGGAGAAATTGTTCAGCCAAGCCTTCAGTTAGCAAGGGGCCACTGTCGACGACCTCTTTCACATGCACAATCACTGGAAAATCTACGGTTGCACGGTCTGTGGGAGAATTTGGAGCCGCTGGTGAATGTGCATTCTCGTCGTCGGAGTCTGGCTTCCATGGCCCCGTAGGAGGTGCAGGAACAGACACGGTGAGCAACTTTGGCACACCAGAAGGGTTGCGCAGCCACGCGGTGACGGGCAACACCCACTTGTCGGTGGCCGGGAGCATGTCAATGAGCTCGCCGTCGACACCGGCGAGAACCAGGTTGACAGTGTGTGCATCCCAAGCCTCCTCCGGCAGCCCCTCCAAACTTAGCAACACCTTGTACTCGAGCTTCCCCGGCTTGCCACGCGAGAAGCTTGACCACCTCTGGAAAGAAATCCAGCTGCCACAACAACGAAGCTGCTCCGACGCGTGCACCACACGAGTGCAATCATCTGTCGAGTCGAAGCGAATGAAAAAATGGAATGGTGGGCAAGTGACCTCCACCTTAGTTGTCGTCCGTCGAACAGCACAGTGAGACTCCATCGCCGCCGCTAGTGCCTCCGGCGTCACCACGCTCCGCGGCTGTCCAATGATGGTGGCATACAGGACACGGCCATAGAAATCTTGCTCTATTGCCGCCATGCCAGCAGTGCGAGCGATGACAACCCGCCCACGCTCCGGCCGCAGCTCCGGCTCGCCACGCTGCCACACCTCTTGAGGAAACATACGCGAATCCCGGATGCGAGGCCATGCCACGGCGGTCGCCGAAGACCTGCCATCGCCGACGCCGGCGGCGGCTCGGCTCTCCAGCGCCACGCTCTCCTCGCTGCCGCCCGCGCCTGCCATACTGCCCGCCACGATGATGGCGGTACCACGGCTACTTCCGGCCACGGAGGAGGAACAACTGCTGCCAGAAGGAACGCCGCCACCGCTCGAGCTCCCGCTGCCGCCGCCCATCTGTCCGCGTCGCCGGAAGGTGTGAGAGGGGACGAGAGCTAGCTAGGGATTTCGTTTCGATTTGGGAAATAGGGTTCGATGCGGTTTTAGATCTGGCAACTTTGCAATACGGCCCTCACACGATATTGGGAAGGCCTTTTGTGCAAAAGAACAGAAAAAACCGGGCGCCGGCGCGGTTCAGCTGGTGCTTGTGACTTGATTGCACCCGCAACGCAAGTTCTGCGACGGGTTTTTCCGGTTTTCAAGTAGTGTGACTTAAGTGCACCCACGGTGCAAGTTCTTAGACCGCCAGTGCTATTTACTCGCTGTTGAGTATCCATGTACCTTCAACACATATGACCTTTCCACAGTCTCGGCTACCACTCTGCGATTCACCAAGTGGGTTTGGAGAAAGATGGAAGACTGGCGAGAGGAAGTATTCATTTGCTCCGCTTATTATCTATTCCTTCTCGCCGCCGTCCGTCGGTGTCACCGGATGCACGGCAGCCGTCGGGAGTTGGTGGCGCGTAGGGGATCCGGCCATCCGGGGGGCGAGACGTGCGGTGAACAGGGATGGCGGCGATGCCTGTCACAGGGGATAGGCGCGTTAGGTTTTCTGCCGGTTGCATTTTAGTACCAGCCATGGTGGTAAAATGGATGCTGGAGATCGGCTTCCGGAGGAGATCAGACGGCCGAGACTGCAATCACCCTGAGAAGCCCATATTCTTCCAGGGATCATCATATCTTTCGATTAGATAGATATTAGTAGATACTCCCTCCGTCCCTAAATAAGTGTCTCAACTTTGACTTACTTTAGTATAAAGTTATACTAAACTTGAGACACTTATTTTGAGACGGAGGGAGTAGATTAAGAGGAGCGCCGAGAAGCTGTGAAGGGGGAATCGATCAAACAGACCTCGAGTTCAGCTTTTGCCATCCAAGCGATCACTAGTTATCATGCACGGAGGAAAACGGTTTTGAATCCAGAAAGCATAGCAAAAACCACGACCTGGTATGTATAAGATGAATATAGATGCATGTTTTTTCGACGACGGTATGGGTGCAGTAGCAGCAATTTTGCGTAACTGCAGAGGAGAAGCGATAGCGGGAGCCTCTGAGATGTATGATCACGCACCATAATGCACATGCTGCTGAGACACTGGCATTAAGACGAGGGCTCCAAATGATCTCTGAGATTGGATGTTCAAGAGTCAAAATTGAATCTGTCTGTTTGGAATTGATGGAGGCTTGCAATGATAATATGGATATTCGAGGAACTAACTCAACATTACTTATGGACTGGTTTCACTTGGCTCATGGTGTTACATCAATATCGTTCAGTTTTTGTCCGAGGGAAGCGAATGGGCTGGCACATTTCTTGGCTAGGACTTGTTATGATCCTGAATTCTTATTACCTCGTGTACTTCATGATGTAACCATGCCACAATATAAATAAAAGTGCAAGTAGGCTTCCTTTAAAGAAAAAGAGGTGCACTTAAGAAGTTTAGTATTAGACCCATCGGTTTCACATTGAGCCAAACGAATACACCGAGTCAACCAGGTTTATATGTTAGCGCCCAAGTAAATTTGTTGCCCTTTACTGCAATAATAATATTGCTAGGATGTATGACTAGATAGATACTTCACTACTTCCTTGTGGGGCACTTTCCTTGGCCTTTCCCGAGCAGCGCTAGTAGGCATCGATATCCTTGCAGTACGTGTCGATGTTCGGAGGGTCATCACCGTCAGTGGAGGTACCAGAGGACTCAGACGAGGAGGGCAGCCCGGCAATACCTCGGGTAATGCGGGCCTGCTCCTTGTTGAGGCGGCTACCTTTAGCCGCCGCAGCCGCCTTCTCTTTGACGAGGCACTTGGACTCATCGAGGCTAAGACACAGTAATTGGCATTTTTGCGACGGTGGCGGGGGCGTATAAACCTCCTCATGCAACTCACCATTAAGAAAAGCATTTTTAACATCAAGTTGTGACACGGACCAGTGACGAACAAAGGCCACGGCAAGAGGTGTGCGGACAGTGGTCATATGAGCCACAGGAGCAAATGTCTCATCATAATCACGACCATGCTCCTGCTGAAAGCCGCGAGCCACAAGACGAGCTTTATAACGCTCGAGAGAACCATCAGAGCGAGTCTTAATCTTATAGACACACTTACAAGTTATGGGACGAACACGGGGAGGAAGAGAAACCAGATCCCATGTGTCATTGCGCTCAAGTGCGGCAATCTCGTCTGCCATCGAAATTGCCATTCAGGATCAACAACAGCATCACGGTAAGAGGTAGGCTCAAGTACAATCGAAAGGCCATATCGGCTAGGAGAATGGCGCTCAAGAGGATGGCAAGGTCGAGCCCGAAGACCATAAGTCGGCTGGGACGAGGAAGACGGTGCAGCAGAAGTAGATGGCACATCAGTAGATTCATCCATAACACGTCGACGACGGGTATAATTAAAAGGAAAAGTGGTACGAGAAGGAACCACCGAAGGTGATGGAGATGGAGAAGACATCGGTGATGAAGGTGGAGTGTCATGCAATAAGGAAGGAGGAGAAACGATAGGAGAAGATGGTGTCGGATCTGCAATAGTGGGACGAGAAGGAGGAGTAGGAATATGAGGCACAAAGGGAGGTGTATCAGGAAACGTGGGAAAAGAGATATCATCTACTGAAAAGGCTGAAGAGGATGGTCGTGGGTAGAATGGACGAGACTCGTCAAAAGTCACATACCTAGAAATATACATTCATCGACCGACAGGATCCCAACACCGATAACCCTTATGTTCATCACTGTAGCCCAGAAAAACACACCCGACAGACTGAGCGGTTAGTTTGATGCGTTCTCGGGGGCAAGGATAACATAACAAACACAACCAAACACCCGAAGAGCAGAATAATCGGGAGAATGATTAGAAAGACGCTCTAGAGGAATACCTCCCTGTAGAGCAGATGAGGGTTGACTGTTTATGAGATATGTGGCAGTGGAGACAGCCTCAGCCTAGAAATGAGGTGGAAGAGAGGCGGAAATCATCATCGCACGAGCTGTCTCAAGAAGGTGACGATGCTTGCGCATAGCCATGCCATTCTGAGCGTGAGTACCGGGACAAGAGAACTGAGCAAGAGTACCCTCCTTAGCAAGAAGACCACGCAACATTTTGGAGATGTACTCGCCAGCAGAATCGGCACGGAACACACGAATAGGTGTAGAGAACTGAGTGTGGACCAAGGCGGCAAAACGCTTATAAATAGAGAGAACCTCGCTACGAGAAGACATGAAGTAAAGCCAAGTGTAGCGAGAGAAATCATCTATAAAAATAATATAGTAGCGATGGCCCCTTTAAAAGAGAAGGGAGCTGGACCCCACATATCTGAATGTACCAAATCAAAAGGGCGCTGAGATACTGTCTCGCTAGTAGGATAAGGTAACTGAACTTGTTTACCAAGCCTACAATCCTGACACTGTAAGGAGACATCTCCTGAGACAGGCCCCAGTAGACCACGATGAACTAAAGACGATAGTCGAGAACCACAAAGGTGACCAAGTCGATGATGTCACTGCTGGAAGGAGTTGGTAGCTGAAGTGACGAAGGAAGATGGACTGGCGAGTGTGGTGGTAGTGGAAGGAACATTAAGCCAGTCCAACTCCCAAAGCCCCTGAGAATCATGGCGGCGCGGGCCAGCCCCAACCAGAGCCTTCATGTGGCGATCCTAGATAGTGCAAGAATCAACGTCAAGAATGACACGACAACCAGAATCAGTAAGCTGACCCGCAGAAAATAGGTTCATGGTAAGGTGAGGCACATGAGAAACATCTGAAACATAAAAGGAAGAAGTGGCAAGAGTGCCTCGACTTGCAATAGGAAGAGGTGTACCATCAGTAGTAAGAACATTAATAGGAAAATCGAGAGATCTACGAGAGGACAAGATAGAAGAATTGGAGGACATATGAAATGAAGCTCCAGAATCCAGAACCCATGGGGATGTACCTGATTGTGTAGACAGTGGTCGCTCAGCACTAGAAGCACCAGTCACAGAGCCTGCAGTACTTGTCAAAAAAATCTGAAGCAAGAAGTAGACGCTTGAGCTTCACAATATCTTGCTCAGTCAAGGAGACAGTAGACGGCGTCGAAGAAGAAGCACGAGTCCCAGAAGAAGAATTGCACTCCCTATTACGCATATCACGCTTCTTCTTGAAGCAGTCAGACTCGGGGTGACCATCCCTGTTGAAGTAGTCACAATGAGTACGAGGACGAGAGCAGCCTTCACAAAAGCGGGCCTCACTACCCGGAGGAGTGGGCAGTAGCGGCGGAGCACTGGAGTGAGATGACAGTGGTGGAGTAGCAGCTCGAGCGGCGAGCATAGAGGGAACCTGAAGCAAACCGACACCACGAAGGCGATTCTCCTCAGCATGAAGCTCAGAAAGCACCTCAGAAATAGGAACGCGGCCATGAGCAAACAACTCAGCACGTCGAGCCTCAAACTCCCCACAGAGCCGTGAGAAGAACTCATAGACGCGCTGAAACTCCAAGTCTGACCTCACATTCTAGCAACACAGGCAAGTGCCACAAACAGTAGTGCGAAGGGAGTCAAGCTGGCGCCAGATAGCAGAACTCTGAGTGTAGAACTCATCAATAGTGGAGTCTCCCTGCTGAAGAGCATGCTCCTGACGGACCATAGACAAGTAGAAAGCATCACCAGAGGGCTGATAGCGCTGACGAAGATGAATCCACATCTCAAAGACAGTACCGAGGCCTATATACTCAGAAGCAAATTGAGGCAAAACACTGAAAGTGAGAACAGTCGCTGATGGATTCATGTACCTAGGGTAGGGTCATAGGCCTGACCTAAACGTCCTACCCAGGGACACTCTTAGAAGAGATCATCTTCCAGTCGACCAAAGAGGAACCCACTCGACTGACTGGAAGGACTCGACCATGGAAGACTCACTCGACCATGAAGACACACTCGACCACCAGAAGGTCAGAAGGCACTCTGCAACGCAACGGCTTGCTATTGAATAGACTTAATGATAGTTAAGGCACTTTATTAGGGCGTTACGAACGCCCAGTGCTTAATGTACTTTAACCTCTCCATTATGTGGGCTGGCTGGGGTCCTGGCGCACTCTATATAAGCCACCCCCCTCCACAGATAGAGGGGTTCGCACTCTTGTAATACCTACTCTGATAATCCACTCGACCGCCTCAGGGCTCCGAGACGTAGGGCTTTTACTTCCTCCGAGAAGGGCCTGAACTCGTACATCACTTGTGTTCACAACCTCTCCATAGCTAGGACCTTGCCTCTCCATACCTACCCCCCACTCTACTGTCAGACTTAGAACCACGACAGTTGGCGCCCACCGTGGGGCAGGTGTTTTAGCGATTTTGTGGAGAAGTTGCGGTACTCCCGAGTACTTTCATCATGATGACTGCTGGAGTTTTGGTTGAGGGGCGCGAGATCCGTCTCGGCGCTCTCACCTTTGTCGCCGACGATTCTGCGTGGCTTCAGGAGGCTCCACTCGACATCGAGGCGCTCCCCGTCCGCGGGGCGACGACTACAAGCATGTGTCCGCGGCGTTCTGCTGCGGCAACCGTCGACCCCATATCGGTCGACTCCTCTGTCGGTCGCTCACCCGATCTCCGGCCAGCGCAAGCGCTCTGGTCGATCGATACTCCAACGGTGGGTGAAGCACGCGGTGGCTCGCCAGACAGCCACCGCCCAGGTCGCAGCAATTGAGCCCGACGAGTCCCTCTACGGCCTGTTCGATCTGTCGACTGGCTCCGTAGAGACTGCATCCGAATGCGATAGCAGTGATCCAGCGGCAGAAATCCTCATGGTCGACGGCCCGCGCAGCCCTCCCGGTTTCGCCCACGGTGGCGGAGCGGCCGGTGGAGGCGACCCCGCGCAAGAGCACGAAGAGTACCAGCCCGAGACACTCGATCTCTGCAGAGAGAAGAGCTTCGCCGCAGGAACATGGATGCCCTGCATACTCCCATCGCGGGAGAAACCCCCGAGGCTCGCGCCTTAGAGGAGGCACGTTTGGCCAATGTGGCTGAACGCGCTCGCTTGGAGAATCTTCAGCGAGCACTCGACGAGCGCGCGCGGCAACGAGTCCCGGAAGCCAGTCGACGTCGACTCTTCCCACCGACTCAGGTATACCGCACGCCAATTCAGAATTTAGCAGCTGCAACCCGTATCGCAGAGTCCATCCAGCCGTCCCAGTCGGAAGCTGGGAGAGGCTTGATGCAGATCAGAGATTTACTCCGAGCAGCAGGAGACCAGAACTCAGCCGTGTCGCGATCCACGCAATGAATTCACATCGATCCGTCGCTGCGAATCTTCGCTCGATCGCTCCAGATCCAGATCGCCTCCGCGGCGAGAAGGGCGCGACAACCGGCGAGAGCAGTACGGAGACCGATTCGACTGGGATGATAGGCGTCGAGTACCCGTTTCCCCTCCGAGGGAAGGGTCTTACGCTCCTCGGCGGCAAGAAGACGACGTCGATTCAAGATCTGGCGAAGAGTTCGGTCGACCCGTGGAACCGAGCTTCGACGCACGATCCATTATCGTGCAAGGCTTGGTCGACCGGAACAGAGCCCATCGAGGAGGACCCGAGAGAGATGCACCCACAAGCAGTCGAGTGCATGTTTCTGGTCCGGAGTGTTTTAGCAGGCTATCGAGCGCGGTAATCCCCCAATTTTAGATTGGCAACAGAGTCGATAAGTTCATCGGGGAATCCAAGCTGAAACTTGGCTTGAAGATTACCGAGTGGCTGTTCAGATTGGTGGTGGGAATGATGAGGTGGCCATGAAGCATTTGCCCCTCATGTTGGAAGGTTCTCGCGAGCATGGCTGAATCGCCACCTCCTAGCAAAGATATACACTTGGGAAGATTTGTCCCAGTGTTCGCTGAACTTTTGAAGGAACCTGCAAACGACCGGCTGGCTTGACAGAGCTGCAAGTCTGTGTCTGAAGACCAATGAGACTCTCCGAGAGTACATTCAGAGGTGGATCACTCGCACCATACTTGTGGAAAATGTGTCGGACCATCGGGCGCTTTGCCTTCAAAGATGGCGTCAAGAACAGAATTGAGTCTGAAGTTTGGTCGAACCGGCGACATGACCTTGAGTCGAATGATGGAGATTGCTACCAAATGCGCCTAATGGCGAGGAAGAAGACCGACTCGAAGTGGCAAGTACAAGCCAAGTCGGTCGAGAAGGAAATTCGATCGAAGCAGAAGCGAAAGCCGAGCCAGCAGCTCCAGGAGAGGCCCCGCCGTGACTCGAGGGAAGTTCAAGGGAAGCCAAAAGGATCACGGAATCCTAAGAAAGTAAAGGATAAAGAAGTAAATGACGTGATGGATATGCCATGCCATATTCACACAAAGAAAGATGAAGAGGGCAACATCATTTACCCAAAGCACACCACTGCCAAAGGACTCTGATCCAGCGGTTTCAAGGAAAACAGTCTAAGGACAAGGAGAAGGAGCGACAAGGCGGAGACAAAGAGGACAAGTGAGGAAGAATATCCGCATGTCAACTCCACTCTGATGATCTTCGCGGATGTGGAAAGCAAGAGTCGACTGAAAGTCATTAATCGTGAGGTAAACATGGTTGCCCCAGTCAAGCCAAGTTACGTAAAGTGGTCCCAAACACCCATCACATTCGACCAATCTGATCATCCGACCCATATTGCCACCCCTGGGCGGCAAGCGTTGGTGGTCGACCCAATTGTCGAAGGCACTCGACTGACAAAAGTGCTGATGGATGGTGGTAGTGGGCTGAACTTGTTATATGCAGATACATTGAAAGGGATGGGCATTCCGATGTCCCGACTAAGCGCCAGCAACATGAGTTTCCACGGAGTCATACCAGGGAAGAAGGCCAACTCACTCGGCCAAATAGCTCTGGACGTGGTTTTTGGTGATTCCAAGCACTTTCGCAAGGAAAAGTTGACCTTTGAGGTTGTGGATTTTCACAAGGCATACCACGCCATTTTGGGGAGGCCAGCCTCGCATACGATTCATGGCTCGACCATGTTATGTGTACCTCAAACTGAAAATGCCAGGCCCCAAGGGAGTGATCACTGTCACCGGCGATCGGAAGAAGGCAGAAGAGTGCTTTCAGAAGGGCTCGAAGATTGCCGACTCCCAAGTGACAGCGGTCGAATTCGAGGAATACCAGCAAAACGCAGATCTGAGTGATTTGTTGCGATCAAAGAAGCCGGCCACAGAATCTACATAAGCTCGCTCCCTCCTGGGAAGGGCCCTTCATCGTCACAAAGGTTCTCCACAACGGGGCATATCGTCTCTACAACGTCGAACACAATATCGAAGAGCCCCGAGCTTGGAATGTGGATCTGCTCCGCCCGTTTTACACTTAAAGTTTTTCACTCGGATGAGTTGTAATAAAATACTTCTGTAGTTCATGGGCTTCGAAATAATAGTGTCATAATTCCTTTATAGTTTTTGTCACTCTTTATTTTTGTCCAGTAAAATTTTCCCCCAGTGGGTGGCTTAGTCGCGAATCCGTTTCGCCTAAGTTTGTACAAATCCTACCGAGTGGTAAGCCAGACTTCCACTCGGAGGCTTAGCTGCAGCCCAGTGCTCGCCTAAGTTATAAGAAATCCTACCGAGTGGTAAGCCAGACTTCCACTCGGGGGCTTAGCTGCAGCCCAGTGCTCGCCTAAGTTATAAAAATCCTACCGAGTGGTAAGCCAGACTTCCACTCGGAGGCTTAGCTGCAGCCCAGTGCTCGCCTAAGTTATAAAAATCCTACCGAGTGGTAAGCCAGACTTCCACTCGGAGGCTTAGCTGCAGCCCAGTGCTCGCCTAAGTTATAAAAATCCTACCGAGTGGTAAGCCAGACTTCCACTCGGGGGCTTAGCTGCAGCCCAGTGCTCGCCTAAGATATAAGAAATCCTACCGAGTGGCAAGCCAGACTTCCACTCGGGGGCTTAGCTGCAGTCCAAGTACTCGCCTAAGTACAATGTATGTTCGCAAGGAGGACGAGGCGCAGGTCGACTGCGACCTTCTCCTCCGAGCTACACCATAAGTATGATGTGCGCTCACAAGGAAGACGAGGTGCAGGTCGACTGCGACCCTCTCCTCCAAGCTTCGCCACAAATACAACGGAAATCCTACCGAGTGAGAAGCAAACCTCTCACTCGGGGGCTTAGCTGCAGCCCAGTGCTCGCCTAAGTTATAAGAAATCCTACCGAGTGAAGAGCAAACCTCTCACTCGGGGCTTAGCTTCTGACCCGTGCTCGCCTAAGTTATAAGAAATCCTACCGAGTGAAGAGCAAACCTCTCACTCGGGGCTTAGCTGCAGCCAGTGCTCGCCTAAGGTATAAGAAATCCTACCGAGTGAAGAGCAAACCTCTCACTCGGGGCTTAGCTGCAGCCAGTGCTGCGCCTAAGGTATAAGAAATCCTACCGAGTGAAGAGCAAACCTCTCACTCGGGGCTTAGCTGCAGCCCAGTGCTCGCCTAAGGAATAAGTCATTCAAGGAGACATCTTCTTTGTGGACACAAAAGCGTTCGAGCCAAAAGCAATCATATCAAACATTCAATCCAAGTTTAGGTCGATACCTAAAGGAACCGAGAGTGCTCGGGCACTAAGCCTGTTAAGGTTTTATCGGTTACAATTCCACTCGGCATACCGAGGCAAATTTAAAGACTCAAAGAAAGTTTTTTACCCCTCCTGTGGAGGGCTGGAAGGAGCGACGAACTCGTCGAGGTCGATCCCATCTGCGATCCGTGTAGCAGCAGCGATGAAAGTCTCCATGAAGGACCTGAAGTCGTGCTTCTTGGTGTTGGCCACTCGGAGAGCCGCCAGCTTATCTTCTCGTGCATCCTTGCAGTGGACTCGCGCCAGGCACAGGGCGACATCTGCGCCAAACCGAGCCGAGGACTTCTTCCACTCCTGCACTCGGTCAGGGACGGCGTTCAGTCGAGCCATCAACGACTCGAGGTCATTTTGGAGTGTCGCCCCAGGCCAGAGCGTCGAGTCGATGCGAGACGTAGCAACCTTCAGCCTTGCGAGGTAATCCACGACAGCGGCAACACGGGACTCCAGTCGGAAGACGTTCATGGCAACTTCATCATTCACCGGAGAATTGACAGGGTCAAGGTTCGATTCCAACTGGCTGGTTTCTTCTTCAAAGTTGCGACAGAATTCTGCAAAGACAAAACCCCGAATCAAGACAATGGTCGAATGGGAACATAACAGTTGGAAGAATTGGTCGAGTGAAAAAGACTACCTTCGAGCATAAGGAACAATTTCTTAGCAAGACCACCCAGGAAGCCTTCCAGGTCATTCTTCTTCCCGGTCAACTGTTTGATCTTCTCAGTCAGAGTGGTCTTGTCGACTTTCGATCGGTCGACATCCTTGGTGGCAATGGCGAGCAGCCTTGATTGGTGTTATCTGTTCGAGCTTGGTGGTGAGGCTAGCTTTTTAAATCGGCAAGCTTGATCTTCTCGAGACAGCTCAAGCTCCTTCTTCCTCTGGGCCTCCTTCACCTTGCACAGAAATTACAGCAGAGTCAGGTTTGAAGCAAATGAGGGAGAAAAGAGTCGTGGAAGTCTCACCAAACATACCTTTGGTCTCCTCCTTTGCCTTCGTCGATTCTCCTGCACTAGCTTCAAGTCCAACTCGAGCTGAATATGCTTCGCTCCGATTCGATATAAGCGTCGCAAGATCACAGGATTTCTCTGAAGAATCAATCGACAAAATGTCAAAGATGATTCACTTCCGAGTGAATAGAGAAAAATGATCGTTTCTAAGACTACGATCGAATGCAAGCATTCGACCGTAGTCTCGGGGACTACACCCAGTGGGTGCACTCAGCGTGCCCCATTGGTCTTATTCAAGGCAGTCGACCGATCGACCAAAAAAAAGGAGAGTCGACCCGATCGACCAAAGCTTCTTCGATCAATCAATCGCACCTTGCAGCCACAGTCTCGGGGACTACACCCAGTGGGTGCACTCAGCGTGCCCCCACTGGTTTCAGAAACCCATTCGTTTCAATCGAGTGATGATCAATATTTACTTATAAAGCCTAAGGCCGATTGCGGCAATCGACCTTAGCCTTGGGGACTACACCCAGCGGGTGCACTCAGCGTGCCCCCGCTAACACGGAGTTTTTATCAACACACCCAGTGGGTGACTGCTATAATTCGAGAAAGAAAAGTTTTGATAGCATATCCTAACGAGCAGTGGTGGTCGATGACACGAGCGTTGCTTTGAAGGGCGGAGCTGGCGTAAATGGCGGCTTGGCTCGCATCGAGCGATCTTCACTGCTCCATCATGATCCTGCTTGACGGATCGCCTCCTTAGCAGCACTAGCTTGGTCCTCCGGGGCGTGGTGCGTGGCGAAGAGCGAAGCTGCCCGCTTTCGGCGAAGTGGGTCGAGCACTCATCAACGGCACCGCGAAGGACACGGTATGTCGAGTGCTGGCCTCCCTTCCGTCGCAGCAACAGTCTCGGGCGCCGTCACATCTTGGGCTGCTTTGCGAGTAGATGCCTTCCTACTCCTCCTATACCTCAATGGTTCCTCATCCTCATCATCGTCGTCGGGAAGGGTGATAATGTCATTGGTTGGAGCTTGAGAAAAGAGTCAAAGTTAGAAACTATGATCGATCGACTAAGAACAGAATTAAAGATGCGATGCAGGATTTGAGGTGCGCGTCCTCCATCTCATGGTCCTCGGCCTTGCACGAGGTTTGAAGTCGCAAAGACTTGAAGTTCCAAAGAATCGATTGACCGATTCAAGTATCAACCAGAGATGAAATTTATGCGAACAAGAAGACTTAAGTGATTTGTTTACCACGATATGGTGGGGATGGACACCTTCATTTTTGGCAAAGGCTTGGTTGGCCTCGACGAGCTACCTTCGATTGCTTGGCGCCTTCTCGGTCGGCACCGAGAAGCGGTCCGAGGCGTTTAACGATCATGAGGCGATCGCAACTCCTTACAGCGTTCAGCCGAAGGGTCGCGCTGAAGTTTCGACCGCCTTTCGAGTGCGGTGGTGCAACCTCCTCCTCTTCCTCCTCTTCTTCATCCTCGTCATCATCATCGTCGTCGTCGTCATCCTCAGCAGCGTCTGAATCCCACTCTTCTGGCTCTCGCCCCGCTGGCTTCCCCCTCCTCGGTCGAACTGAGCACCATTGGGCATTGAGTATAGCTCGGTAAGGGCACAGAAGCGTCAAAGCGAGCTCAATCGACCAAATCACGAAACACATTCGACGGATATACAATGGAAAGCGAGCAAATGTACCTTATGCAGAACGCTATTATGGTCAAGTGGAGAAATCCTCCGGGATCCGCGAGGTTGTCCTTGTTCGATGATCGCGCCATCCATCTTTCCACTATGGCGTCGTCGACCGCCTCCGGGTTGACGCGAGTCTCGTCTTGATTCCATGATACAGCCACATGCAGTGGCTCGAATCTGAAGAGGCTGGATTCGCCTCGAAGAAAAAACCTCCAAGAGGTCCATGCCGATCACACCGTCCCGAACCAGCTGTACCACGCGATCCATCAACATCTTCACATCAGCTCTCTCCTGGAACCACCTTGAGGAGGAGGGTCATTCACTCGACTCATGGTGAATGGAGGAAGACCACTCATCGTCCCGGCGTCGACTCATTACAGCGATGAGAACCAGGTCATTGCCACCCCACGACCGACTTCGGGAAAAGACATAGCTGGGAAGGTGCTCTTATTCCTCAATTGGATTCCTAGGCCCCGCACATCTGAACTACTTGGGTCTTCTCATCACGGGACTTGCTTTCTTCACGTCCGAGGCGACATGTGAAGATATACTTGAACAAACCCAGTCTGATCGACAGCCCGGAAGTTTTAGCACATAGACACAAGCGCAGCAAGATCTGTGATGGAGTTTGGAGTAAAATGGTGGAGCTGGGCCCCAAAGAAATTGAAAAGCCACGAAAGAAAACACTTTCGGCGGCGGGGAAAATCCTCGATCAACATGTGTGGCCAGGAGCACACACTCACCCTCCTCCGTGGGGTTGCCACTCTTTGCCGGGGAAGCCTTGCGGCGCCGTGGGGATCAGCCCGTCGTTGGCCATATCGAGGAGATCCTTCTCCACGATGGTCGATGGATCAATCTCCTGGACCCAGCCCTTGACAAGCGGGATCTCGACGAGGAACCGCTGCGGTGGTGGATCTCCCCTCGCCTTCTCGGCCGCCGACGCCTTCTCCGCTGCCGACGCCTTCTTCGCGCGCTCGAGCACCGCTGTCGTCTCTTTGCCCATAGCCGCCCGTGAGTCGCGAGAGAGGGAGTAGCGAGGCGGCGGCGATTGCGGTGGGCGGAGACGGAGAAGCGAAGGAGGAAGAACAGGTCTTGTGCGAAAACCCTCACGAGTTGCATTTATAACATCCCTTCCGAGTGGATGACATGTGGACCCGAGCAATCAATCATATCCGAAACAGTTGCCTTTGCACGATCGTGGCGGAAAAAGCGGTATCGGAGATCGGCGTCCTGTCATGTCCCATCCGGCGCCCATGGTCCGTTCCGCTTCGCGCGCTTCCCCAAATTTCGTATCCCGCAGAATCCGCAAGCTGCGGATCGACTTGCCAAGTGCTAAATTTCTTGCAATCCGTCGTTCGGGAACAACGAAGTATAAAAGATCACTCGACTAGAGAACAAGAATGGATCGAGTCGACTGAAGAAAAGTTGCTTGTTATCAACAGAGAAGATCTTGATCCAGAACAACACATAGCCAGTAAGCAAAAGACAATCGGAAACAGCGTCAACTCCTTCCTCACTCAAGCCTCAATCCATTCGGGGGCTAATGATGGATTCATGTACCTAGGGTAGGGTCATAGGCCTGACCTAAACGTCCTACCCAGGGACACTCTTAGAAGAGATCATCTTCCAGTCGACCAAAGAGGAACCCACTCGACTGACTGGAAGGACTCGACCATGGAAGACTCACTCGACCATGAAGACACACTCGACCACCAGAAGGTCAGAAGGCACTCTGCAGCATAGCGGCTTGCTATTGAATAGACTTAATGATAGTTAAGGCACTTTATTAGGGCGTTACGATGCGCCCGAATTAATGTACTTTAACCTCTCCATTATGTGGGCTGGCTGGGGTCTGGCGCACTCTATATAAGCCACCCCCTCCACGAGATAGAGGGTTCGCACTCTTGTAATACCTACTCGATAATCCACTCGACCGCCTCGGGGCTCAGAGGCGTGGGGCTTTACTTCCTCAGAGAAGGGCCTGAACTCGTACATCACTTGTGTTCACAACCTCTCCATAGCTAGGACCTTGCCTCTCCATACCTACCCCCCACTCTACTGTCAGACTTAGAACCACGACAGTCACCGCACGAGCATCATCATCACACCACTGAGTGTAAGCAGCCAGATCGTCATGATAAACAGAAAGAGCATTTGAATAATCCAAGATCTCCTGGTGATAAGCGGCAGCCACATCATCAGCAGCAACCATGGCTGCAGCCCTATCAGCATCAGAAGCATCTGCGTCAAGAGCCGGTGGCGTCGGCGGTGGGGTAGGAGCCACATGAGGTAGTCGACACGAAGGACAGGGGACCTCACCGGAAAGAACACCCCACAGATGAATGCCACGCATGTGAATGCGCATAAAGGCAACGAACTCAGCATAGTTAGCCCCATCGAATATCACAAGGCAGTGCGGGATGGAAACATAGCCAGATGACGTCAAAGTCATGGTGCTCCCTTTCTGTCACGAAGACTCAACTGCCAAGGTGAGAGCGGCCAGAACCAGCAACAGATCAATCAGACGAAAAACCAGTCGAACAAGGACCAAATCGATTAAACAGAGCCACGATCTAGAGCAGTAGACATCCGGACAAGAAATGGCAGCAGCGACTGACGTAACCACGCGAGCGCCCCGCAGGCAGCCGCGGAAGACATCAGCATCGCGGAGGACGGGGCCGGTAGCCGGTAGCAGCGCCGCAGACGGGACGGACGACCGGTCGCGCCGTAGAAGGTAGCAGTGGCGCGAACGAGGCCGGCGTCAGCGGCGCAGACGGGGTCGGCGGCCAGTGGCGCCGCAGTAGGCAGCAGCAGCACGGACGAGGCCGGCGGCTGGCAGCCGCAGAAAGCAGTAGCGGCGCGGACGAGGCCCACGACTGGCAGCGACCTTGGAGGAGGATGAGCGGCTGGATCGATTGAGACCAAGTCCGATCGGATCCAAAATTAGCTAGCGGATTGCACGCGAGGGCCAAATCAGTTAGGACCAAATCAATTTACAGTAGATTCCACGGGAGGGCAACAACTAGCCAGCGGCTGGATCAACTAGCTAGCTTGGATGGGAAGTTCCTGTAGGAGATTGGATCGGGAGCAGCACGAG
The DNA here is from genome assembly GCA_021437245.1 of Aegilops speltoides. NCBI lineage: Eukaryota > Viridiplantae > Streptophyta > Magnoliopsida > Poales > Poaceae > Aegilops > Aegilops speltoides. The sequence goes on along the minus strand of CM038145.1, from coordinate 466,095,389 downwards.
TTGCGCGTGCAAAAAAAAAAACACATAGAGCTCTAATACCATGTTAAGCTTCATGCACTAGCCAATACAATCAAAAGTCCGAACCGATGAGAAGGACTAATACAATCCACATATACTGTAACAATGCGGGCCTGCTCATTGTTGAGCCGGCTACCTTTAGCCGCCGCAGCCGCCTTCTCTTTGACGAGGCACTTGGACTCATCGAGGCTAAGACACAGTACCTTGGCATTTTTGCGACGGTGGCGGGGGCGTCCATCTTGGCCGAGGCCATGGACTGACGCAGGATGTCGGAGGATAGGGGCACCGGTGCGGATCTGCAAGAGCTGCACACGAACTGGCTACCTCCGACCCGGGCCACCTGCCTCGTGCTGCGAGCTGCCCTCACCTCTGACTCGAAGAGCCGCCATTGCAGTATCAGAGGTGTTCGAATAAAACCCAGCGCCAGCCGGGAGGAGTAGGGCTCGGAGGTGATGGCCTAGACCAAACATACAACTTCAGCTAGGATGGGCGCGGACCACGACGAGCCGGCACCGTCCACGCATGGACTTGGAGGATCCGACGCCCTGTTCTGCTATAAGTGTGTCCCAGTCGATGAGGTCGGCTTCGGAAAGCAGAGCCGCTGTCGAATCCGCCCAAGGTTGCAATAGATGGCGGCGAGGCGATAGGAAAGGACGGGGAAGGGAGCGGGCAGATGGAGAGTGGAAGCGGAGCAGATGAAAGAGTGCAATGTGAGCGGACTGACTAGGGTTGGTCTGGGATGGGTTTTTGTGGGGTTAGGATGGGCCATCGCAGGTCGCAGGTCGTCCCGCTATGGCCGCAGTGTCCGGACTGCCTCATATCTGGGCAACATGTGGGTTGGATACGAGGTGTGCTAGATAGTTTGTACAAATGGGTTAGATTTGGAGGCCCGCCGGGCCGTGTCGAGGCTGTCTGACCGAATGAATAGGGGGGAGCGGGAGTGGTTGAACATGCTCTTAAGCCCCATTTTTTCCCCAACGCATCCTCTGGTATATTTAGCAAGATAACACATAACCACAACAGTGCTGAGAAACCTACAAAAGCTTGTTTCCTCCTACAATTCCTTCAGAACCGACCTTTTCTATAACTTAATCTGAACAATCCTCAACAACACATAACAGGTATGTAGAAGGATGTAGCATGGCAAGTGCACGGATGCATCGGCACTAATCAGAGCGAAATAATAACCAAATACCATTTCAAGAAAATATAGCTAATGTTAGATATTTAATAGTCAATGCTTGAGTATTGCTTTAAGATTATTTTTTGGGTTTAGTGATTTAAACGGAATTACAACACAAAATCCAAATTACACATACACAACATCCATACTTTACATTCAGTTTTTCAGTTTTAAGTGCAAAGTAGAGATGTTTTAAGGACCCAACCAACCTACAATTGTAGTCGGTCGCTACAAAACAAGGCAATGGTGATGATGCCGGATGCCCGGCGCCATCTCAGCTCATGTCATTTGCTCATCTAGTAGAGATTTTGAAGAATATTTTCACCGTACTAAACCACAACAACTTTTTATCCTGCCATTCTCTCGAGACAACAACCGCTCTATGGCACACTTAAAGGCCATTTTTTCCACCACACAGTAAATACTACAACAGTTGTGCTTAACATAAACTACAATACAAATTAAAACCAACTAAAAAAACGACTAAACCAGTTTTCCCCTGCAATCTTTCTAAAACTGAATCCGAAATTGTGAGCAACCCTCAACACAGCATAATGAGTAGGACTCAAGAGCTTGGTGAAACCATATTTTTACATTCAGTTCTTCACTGAAAATACAGATGAGTGCTAATAATCGGACAGAATGAAGCAACACAAACATTTAGTAGTGATGTATTAAGGACACATACAAAGTACCGTTCTAGTCATCGGTTGCTACCAAACAGGGCAGTGGTGACGACTGACGAGCCGTGCCGTCATCAGCGCTCGAACAAGGATGACACTAATTCTGCATATATACTGCTGAACGTAAACCATGCGTGCATGCAGTAATCGATTCAGTAAGTGAGCAAATACACAATGGATTAGCTTTCTTCAATCAAGTAGGTACATGGGCAGTCTCAGTAATGCTTTCTTCTATATATCTAGCAAGAAAGGAAAATAATAATTCAACTCACTTACGTGGGTGTGGATTGAACATGATTGATAAGGAGTAGCATTTTTGTTCTGAAACATAAACTCAACCATACATTGAGAAGCAGCATAACCATTGTACTGAAAAATTGGATGACATATATGCCAAACGCATTACTACTAAATTGCCAAGATAATATCCTCTGCCGCTTTATATTCAACTGGGAGAATTCTTGCTACGAGCTCCTTGAGAACTGATGGGCAGCTGGACTTCAGATGCTCGTAACCATCACTCTGCATCATAGCCTCCAAATTGGACGAAGAAACAAGGAATTGCAGACAAGCTTCTTTGAGACGAGAGAAACCATGTTGCTCGGCTAGAGCCAAATTGGTTGCAACCATGCTGGAATCAATGTGACTGCACAATTTCTCCTCACATATCAGCTTCAGCCTGACGACGTTGTACCTGTCAGCTGCCACGAGTAGGTGGCCCGCCATCACCACATCTGGTTTGCCTTTGTTGCAAGCCATCTCAGGTGGAACCAAGTCGGTGTACATGAAGCGGAGCAAGGACTTGAACACATCCGCTTCCATGTCACAGATTTCAATAGGACTAGCAGCAGAACTCTCCTTCATGGCTCCGAGGAGTTCCACCTTGAAGACTGATGAGCGAGCAGCGAGGACACACCTGTGAGCAGAGAGTGTTTGTCCGCCGACTTGAAAGGTCAGGTCTGCTGCATCCTTGTTCTTGAGGAGGGCACCGAGATGCCGGTGCAAGTCGCTTGAGGGAACCCTTGTTTCTTCGCCATGGATCTCTACTGTGACATCGCACCTGATGGTGAAACAGTCGTCTTGCAGACGCACCGATGCCTCTAGATCATCCTTCTTGATGAACTCACGTTGGCCCCAAGCCCCCAACCCGAGCCTTCCTTTGAGAAGGTACGTATAGGGTGGGTACAGCTGTATGAAGGCACCAGTTCTCCATTCTTGTCAAGTAGACTGAGTGTGAATTTCGCCTTCACATCTTTGGCATCAGCAGATTTGAGAAGTAGAAAAAGAGTTATATAATCGGCATATATCTTACGGTAACCGTTTGGGAAATACTCCAAGGCCCAGTCGTAGCCTCCAACACTAAAAGGGGTAGAAGTCAGGCTCTCGCCGGTCTTCAGCAGTGCCTTGGCTTTGGAGTATCTGTCCACCTTGAGCACAAATGTCCTTTCCTCGGATACCATGGCAGCAGAAACCTTGCATTCCTCTGCCATTCTGGAGGCGGGCTTGGTAGATTGGACTAGCTAGTAGGATGGAAGACTGGCACGGAAAATGTTACCGCATCATCTGTCTATATATAAAGGCGCACCTGGGTTCGTTTCACATTCAGTCGAACGAATAATCAGCGATAAACACCCCTCGTTAATGCCCCGCTCTTTGGGCTCCTGTTTCCGGCGTGAAGGTAAACAGGCGACGCCATTGCTGGGAGGCGAAAGTGGGGCACACGATGGCAGATGAAAAGTTTAGTTTGTGCCGAGGGGTTGAATTGTCGATGCGGGACTTCGGGTCACATTGACTGACGGGAAAAATCTACTCGCATTTGCAGATGAAAACGAGGAGACAAGGAGAATATCCAGCAACTCTGTTGTGAACAAAATCTGAAACAGATGACCTACTCGTCAGTCAGGTTGGTGTTCGCCGACCAGAAAATACTGTCTCCTTCCAAAATTACTCGAACAGATAGCACAGATATTATGGTAGAGTATGTTACAACCTGCGGTGTTAGGGAAAAGGCCATATAATTCGGAAGCATCTTGACACTTTGGGCGAGCAGAACAGCAGGTACGTAAGGGAAGCGTTGAAACACCAACGGCAGTACTACGTACAGTCCAGCCGAACATAACGACCTGAAGAAATCATCATCCACACCACAAGCACATTTAACAAATTAAGAAACTATATAGAGATTTTGGAGAACTTTTTCACTTCAATCGACCGCAACAACTTTTAATTTCATTCTCCAAACGCATCAAATATTTAGCAGATAGCACAAGTACAACAGTCATGCTTAACTTGAAACTACAAAAACCTGGTTTCCTCTACAACCCCTTGGACATGGATTTTTTTCTGAAACTGAAACCGGACAAACCCTCAACAGCGTAACAAGAACATATCTGCTGAGCTGCACTACCAGCAATGTTCAGAGAGCCTTTTTAAAAAAAGCAATATTTTTAGAGGGAAATACAGTAATAACCAATGACCCATCACAACTATAGCTTTTTACAGAAGATTGTCATGTCCCTATACGGTGGACATAGGCGTCGGCCTGCTGGACAGGGCTGGTGGCATGAAACGTTTGGTTGCTACAAAAGGAGAGCAGCGGCAGGCATTTTTTTTTAGAAAAGGAGGATGACCTCCGGCCTCTGCATCTGGGAGATGCATCTGGGAGCAGCAGCAGGCATACACACAGCATGAAACAGAAAATGAACTGAACCTCCCTGTGTCCTTCCTCTGTAATTCTATTGTTCTTCTCTGGATCTTCTTCCGCAGGTGTGGTTGCTCTCCAGTCTCCACAAGAAACCGTGTATCCTCTGCTCACGTCCGGCGATTTGCCGCTGCGGCAATTGGTTGTTACAAACATATTGATTGTCAGTGCTTGGGGATTACACGCATCTTTTTATTGTTTTAAACTGAATTACAACACATGGTCCAAAGGTCCACATACACGGCACCCGTACTTTACGTTCAGTTTTTCAACGCGAAAGTACAGAGGAATGCTAATAACCTGTAAGAATGGAGCAACGCAAGCATCTAGTAGTGGTGTACTTCCTTGGTTTTTATTTACTCTACATATTAGAGCAACGCAAGCATCTAGTAGTGGCATACTTTATTCTACATAGCAGAGTCATTTAGGCGTTACTACTGAAATTTGGATGACATATATGATAATAGTATCATACGCATTACTTCCACATTGCCATGATAATATCCTTTGTCACTTTCAGTTCAGCGGGCAAGATTGTAGATATCACCTCCTTGAGAAGAGACGGGCAGCTGGATTTCAGATGCTCATACCCATCACTCTTTGCCACCATCGCCTCCAAATTGGAGGGGGTAGCAAGGAACTTCAAACAAGCTTCTTTCAGATGATGAAAACCATGTTGTTCGGCTAAAACCAAACTGGTTGCCACCATGCTGGAATCAATGTGATTGCATAATTTCTCCTCGCATATCAGCTTTAGCCTGCCAATGTTGTACCTGTCAGCTGCTACGAGCAGATGGCCGGCCATCACCACATCAAGCACAGCTGGAACCGAGTCAGTGTATATGAAATGGAGCAAAGACTCGAACACATCAGGTTCCATGTCACGAATTTCAATAGGACTAGCGGCAGAACTCTCCTGCATGGCCCCGAGGAGCTCCGCCTTGAAGACGGATGACCGAGCAGCAAGGACACACCTATGAGCTGAGAATATCTCTCCGCCAACTTGAAAGGTTAGGTCTGCTGCGTCTTTGCTATACAGGAGGTCGCTGAGATGCCGGTGCAGGTCGCTCGGAGGAACCCTTGATTGTTCGTCGATGTGGGTCTCCTTCATGATTGTGACATCGCACCTGATGGTGAGGCAATCGTCTATCAGGTGTGCCGATCCCTCTAGATCAACTTTCTTGACAAAGTCTTGGTAGCCCCTGGATGAAACTGCCCTTGAGAAGGTATTTGCATGGCCACGGCTATATGAAGGCACCGGTTCTCCATTCATGTCAAGCACACTGAACGTGTATTTCGCCTTCACATCTTCGGCATCACCAGGTTCAAGAAATAGATAAACAGATATGAAATCGGGGTAGTTCTTACGGCTACCGTTGGGGTAATACCTCACGACAAAGTCGTGGCTGCCAACACCAAAACGGGTAGAAGTCATGCACTCGCCATTCTTGAGTAGCGCCTTGGCTCTCGAGTATCCATCTACCTTGAGCACATATGACACTTCATCAGATTCAACTACAATGGCAGCAGAGATCGTGCGATGCTCTGCCATTCTCTTCTGTGAAATGGAGGATCCATCTGTGACCTTTGTGGTATCTCGTATTAATAGAATGATAAATGTATGGAAAGAATCCCAATTGGAATCCGCACCACAATGTCCTTCCCTGATTGTATAAGCAAGTATGGAAATGAATAACCGAAAATCTTTTCATTCCTTTTTTTCGAGAACACCTCGAAGGGGCAGGGAGTTCCTGCATTTCATTAAGAAGAGAGTTGGTCCAGTTTAGAAGGAAAACCGGACCCAAAAACCTAACATTCTCGGCTAATCAGGGAAAACCGAATGAAAACCCTAAAAGAAAGAAAAAAGAAAACAAGAAAAAAGAGGCACTAGAACTTGGGGACGGTGACAAGACGAATGCAACATCAGGGGACATCGTCGGAGCCAGACACCAGAGCACCTAGACCCAAAGCAGTTAGGCGAGGCTCAAGTGCAACCAAACTGACAACCACTCGTGGAAGGGAAACCGTCCATATCGAATGACTCTTCCGTCTCGGCCTCAAAGAATCATGAGCTAACATTATCTTGTGGAAAACATCCTGAGAGGTGCAACTTTGACTTCCCTGCGATCCTCGCCAAAGAGCTCAACGCATCACTTGCGGTGAGAGCGGATTTTTGTACATGTCCAGGTATGCTTGCATCTTTTGCTCTAGACCCTCTGCTTTGCTGACCTCTAGCAACTCATCAAGAGCCTCCAACATCCTATACTTTGCGCGCTAGGATGTCGAGATGTTGCACACCTTGTTCTTCTTATCCAGACGCCCGCTTCGTCGACCGCCATTCTTCTCCCCATGTGAAGGCACCGGGGTCCCAAGCAGGGGTTGTGGGAGTGGACAAGTAACCTTGCTGAGAAAATCCTCCAGAGATAAAGGTGCTGCTTTAGTTTGTGCCACCTTCGCAACAACATTGCACACTTCAACCATGCGGTGCATTGAAACCGAGCGGCTCCTCTGGACTCGGCATCAGACGTAGGAGTGCACCACGAAAGGCGAGGAGGAGCCTCCAAAGTGTGGCGACCAGAGCGCAGCCTCCGAGCACATAGAATCAACAGATTCCTCACTCTCTACCGACAAGTCCCCATGGGTAAACCACATATCATCGCCCCAAGCAGAGCAGTCCAAAGGACCGATGATGACAAGCAAAACCTGAGGAGAAGGCGCCATTGCTTCATCAAGCAGAGGATCATTATGCCACGGATCGATGCCCACCATCCTAGCTGAGAGCATAGCAGCAAGGAGATCCTGCTCGATTGAAGTGTGAGGGAAGATGCAGCAGTGCACATGACCAGCCGAGTAATCTCCAATGGGCGGCGCCAAGAGAGCCTCAGCGTATGAACGGTGCTTAGTAGCATGGCTGATGTCAATTTTTTATGTTTCCTGGGTGAACGTTGTTATTGCCGTCCGATCAAGCCGCACAGATCTCGTTGCAGGTTGCCTGCCACGTCATGTACATATATACAGTCGTTCGTTGTGCGGCCGAACCCAACAAACTAAACGAAACGTGCCGCACACAGCACACGCACCCTCTCCCTCTACTGTCTTTCACCCCCACCCCACCCCACACATTTTGTTCTTCCCGGGCCCCTCCTTGGCCGTTGACCACTCTCTCCCTCACCAGGAGTTCGTGACCTGCAGATCAAGGCGGGACGAGGTTGTCGCATCTGATGCGGGAACTACAGTCAAGTCAGTGACTGAACCGCACAGGTCAGGTACGGCGACGGGCACTACTGCGAGGCACGCGACCTTGCGGGCCGTCGTTGCCGGTCGTGACTCGTGAGAGCCCCGCCACCCCCCTCTATGGGCGTCCTGCCTGTCGATCGTCACCGTCTTCGTTGCAGAGCCTGTGCGGTGGCCCGTGAGAAGAGGTCGCCGGGAGTAGTAGAAAACTCGACGTGCAGTGCCGCCGCGCCGCCGGGCAACCTTCCTCCCGCGGGCGACTCCCTCGCCACATCTGCCATTCGCGCGCCGCAACACCCCGTCCCGCGGGAGGCCTCGTGTCCGGAGACTCCCGGCTCGGTTGTAGGGATACATCGCAGAATTATACTAGCTCCTTAGCCCTATCAATTGTTGCTGAAGATTCATCAACCTCATCAGGTTGCACTTGCATCCCACTCACTTTTTCTTAGCGAGAAACTCTTTCTCGAGAAAGACTTCGTTCTTAGCCACAAAAACTTTGTTATTGAAAGACTGGTAGAAGGAAACCTACAAAGTAACACTTTGTCCAGTTCTTCCTCACGACTTATCCCCGTCTTCACCTTCTCCCCCATAGACCCTGTCACAAGAACTCAATCCTCAACTTCCAATTTTCCGTCTACCAAAATCACTTTCTCCTCCTTATCATTTGGTCCAGAGGAAATCCCCCCGCTGGTTTCTTGCCTGGATTGCGGCAACCGTGTCATCAGCTTCATATCTACAAGTGCGTCAGAAAAGATGTAAGCCTCATGGCAAATCTGAAATTAATTCATGTTTACTTTTCTTTCCGGTGTACATCCATGCCACACTAACCCTGTGAGTCTCTTAATCGCAGGTGGACTATGTGGATTCCCCAAATCTACAGATACATACAGCAAGCAGCTGATTCGGATGTCATCTGGGCAGCAGTACCAACTACCAAGTCGAACAGCCTGCACCTCCTCACTCGCCCGCGCATCGATCTGCATCGCAGAGTCCAGCGGGAACAATAATTTGAGGATGGCAAAATGAGCGGCATTTATTTCTGCAGGTAAACCCAGTTATGCTAAGACATTTCCATGTTTGACTTCCTTGCTTAGCTTCGCGTGCAGATTATGCAGAGACTTCTTTGTGAATGGAAAATTCTCCATCGAGCCAAAAAAAACTACCGGTTACATTGCTTCTTGTTCACTCCACATTCAGTAGACCCTTTCCATATTTGATCCCAAACCCTTCTCCCAAGAATACAGGTTGAAGAAATCATAAGCCTCGCCAAGGGAGTCGAAGTTTGTCCCAGGCACTGAAGTAATAACGTTTTTGGTTGGGTTTTTTTTTTTGAGCAACCGGCAGGAGCTCTGCCTTTTCATTAAGAAGAAGAGAATTGACCAGTTTATAAGGAAAACTGGCCGAAAACCGATACATCTGCGATACATGCACACGCCAGCCCCGAGGCTGCGCACCACTCCAGTCGACGACACTGTCACCCAAGTGACCAGAGACGACACCCTACAACAGAACACTGGGCTCTGGAGCCGCCGCTCAGACATCCACACCGGCCCCGAGGCCACGCACCAGCCTAGTCGATGGCTCCGCCGCCCTAGAGGCCAAAGCCAACACCCTACGCACATGAGATCTCCGGCGCCGCCGCACCGACTTCCACTCCGGCCCCGAGGCCGCGAACCCACCTAGTCGATGACCATGTCGCCCTGGCGACCAAAGCCAACCACCACATGAAGGAGATACCCGGAGCCACCGCTCCGACTTCCACGCCGGCCCCGAGGCCGCGCACTCGCCTAGCCGATGACGAAGTTGCAAAGCCACAGAGCCACCACCAGCAGATGAAGCACCGGACCTTCAAAGGCGTCGCCCCCAAGAGGGAAGCGACGAGGAACGCCGCCAACGCCCACATAGGCCAAGGCCGAAGTTTGGGTTTTCACCCGAAGAGCCCGTGGCTGAGTTGACGAGGGAGGTGAAGGGGCTCCACGACGCCGCCTCCAACAAGGAAACGACGTCCTAGGACGCCATCGACGCCGGCATCGACCAAGGTCGAGCAAGGCTTTCACCCGGAGCTCACCAAACCCATCATCACCACAGCCAATCACCACCGACGGCGGCCAAGCACTCTACACCACTCGCCACCGCCAACCGCCTCTTACACGGCCAGCAAAACCACCACGGCACCACACGCCGTCATGGCAGCCCCGCACCCACCGCCAAGAGCGGCGCCGCCGCGCCGCCATCCTCCCTCCTCCCTGCCGCAGCCAAACCACAGCGCCGCCTGCAGCCCACCGAACTCGAGGCTGACCACCATGCACCAGATCCGGGGCAGCCTCGCCCGGATCCGTGCCCCGGACGCCGCCGGGACCCGTCGAAGGAGCACCAGCGTGCTGGGAACACCACGAGCCGCTCCCCCGCCGGCCACCACACCAGATCCGCGGGAGCCCCGCCCGGATCCGCGCCTCGGACAGCCGCACCGCCACCCACCACTAGCGCCACCGCACCACAGCCGCCCCCGTCGCGGCACCGCCGCGCCGCCATCCAAGAGCTGCGGCACTGAAAGGATCGAGATGGACCTAGAGGGGGGGTGAATAGGTACAATTACAAATTTTAATTATTACTAAGCAATTTTAGGCAATAGAGCGGAATATGAAAGTGAGCCTAACAATTGCTAGTAAGTACAAAGTACTAGCCAAGTAACACAAGCATATAAGTGAGCAAGCACAATAAGATGTAAGTAAGTGCAATCACAACAAGTAACCACAAGTATAGAGTTAGGGTTAGGAATAACCACAACTCCGGGAGACGAGGATGTATGCCGATGTTCACTTCCTTGGAGGGAAGCTAGTCACCATTAGAGGGGCGGATGTTACCACGAAGGCACACCTATGCCACGAAGGCTCACCCTATTCTCCCTTTGAGACAACACCACGAAGGCGTTTCTCGACCACTAGTGGTAGACCTTGGGGTGGTCTCCAAACCCTCACAAACTTTCCGGGGGTAATCACAATAGTTGATTCCTCACCGAATGACTCCTACCGCCTAGGAGTCTCCAACCTCCAAGAGTAACAAGATCCGAGGCGAAAGACTCAAGACTTGCTCAAACTTCGATTTGCTTTGGTCACAAGAAGAGGAGGAAGAAGATCTTTCTTTTGATTGGAACAGCTCTTAGAAACTCTCAAGAATCAAGCCGGGATCTGGGATTTAGTATGTGAGCAAGAGAGGGGAAGCACTGGTGTTCTTGAGGCGTGTTTGTGTGGAGTGTTCAACCTTATCACGAAGGGGTAAGGTGCTATTTATACCATGTCCAGAATAGAGCCGTTTGGACACAAGTTGACCACCCCGGATGATCTGGGACACCATCCGGATGATCCGGATGCAGATGGTTGCAGGCGAGCTACGAGCAGCCCGGACAGTCCGGAAACAACCCCGGATGATCCGGACAAGCCCCGGATGATCCGGATGCCTGACCGGACGATCCGGCTACAACATATGGCTTCTGTGAAAAACGGGCACGGTTATCCGGACGATCCGGAAGAGGATCCGGATGATCCGGGGAATAGCCCGGATGATCCGGAGGAACGTCCGGATGATCCGGCTTCAGCCACACAGTTCTGTGATGGAGAGCACCAATTATCCGGATGATCCGGTGCAGGGTCCGGCTGATCCGGGCGAAGCCCGGATGATCTGGGTATCCATCCGGATGATCCGGCTAGGAGAGGTGGTAGGTTTTGGCTAAGGGATATTGCTAGGGATTTCGGTGTATTGTGAAAGAATTGTCTATGATACAAAATGTGAGCAAGTCTTGAACCTACACTTCGGATCCCCTCTTAATAGCGCGGGGTTCCTATTACTCAAGGAATATAAAAAAGAGCACAATACTTCATCTTTGTTTGCTCCTTTCCTCATTGATAATTTGCTTGAGTAAAATCTCATATGATGTGATCATGCTGCTTACTAAAGAAAAACCAGAGGACAGACGGCCTGTGTATATACTTAGCAAACAAGGTTAGTCCCCTATATGTAGGTTTGTCATCAACATCAAAAATACTCTTTAAGAGCAAGATTGCACTTTCAATCTCCCCCTTTTTTGGTAGTTGATGACAAACTACATATAGCATTTGACAAGTGAAATGTGATACGAATGATTCTTAGGAGAGTAGACCGATATGTGTTTTAGGAAGAGCTCCCCCTTAATTTATGCATATGAATGTAATTTTTAAGAGGAGCTCTCCCTTAATGTATTCATGGAATAAGGTGATAAACATACAAAGTCATGCACATATGATGGTTTTGTGAGAGGGGTGATCGATCCCACTCTTTTTACTAAGAGGGATAAGGGTGATTTGATCTTACGCCAAATCTATGTAGATGATATCATTTTTGGTTCTCCTAACATTCATTTGTGCAAGAAGTTTGCGGACTCAATGACCAAGAATTTTGAAATGTCACTCAATGCGGATTTGAAGTTCTTCCTCGGATTTCAAATTCAACAATTTCAAGAAGGAATTTTCTTGTCTCAAGCAAAATACCTCAAGGATATCTTAGAGAAGTTTGGTATGTCTGATGCTAGTCCATGTAAGACACCAATGCCAACCAAAATAACTTTGACTGAAGACACAAACGGTATCCCCTTCGACCCATCTAAATACCGCTCTATGATTGGTTCATTGCTTTATCTTTGTGCATCTAGACCAGACATCATGTTTAGTGTATGCATGTGTGCTAGATTTCAAGCTTCCCCTAGGGAAAGTCATCATAAGGCGGTTAAGCATATTCTTAGATACCTTGTTCACACCCCAAAGTTGGGACTATGGTATCCCAAGGATGCTAAGTTTGATCTCATTGGGTACACAGATGCGGATTGGGCCGGAGACAAAGTGGATCGTAAGTCCACTTCCGGTGCATGTCAGTTTCTTGGACGCTCCTTGGTAAGTTGGTCATCGAAGAAACAAAACTGTATTGCCCTCTCTACCGCAGAAGCTGAATACATTGCTGCCGCCAGCTGTGCAACTCAGTTATTATGGATGAGGCAAACTTTGAAGGATTACGGTATCACCTATAGAAATGTGCCTCTTCTATGCGATAATGAAAGTGCCATCAACATTGCTGAGAACCCCAAGGATCATCTCCGCACCAAGCACATTGATATTAGATATCACTTCTTGAGAGATCATGTTGAGAAAGGTGATATTCACATTGATCACATTGGTACAGATTTGCAACTAGCAGATATTTTCACCAAACCATTGGATGAAGCAAGGTTTTGTCGACTTAGGCGTGAACTTGGTATCTTGGAGCTTGACAACATTATGTGAAATCTCGTACTCATGCATGCATTTTCATAATGTCTTGTCTTGATGTAGGCATATTCTTAAGGGGAGACATTCAATTTATGAGTACTCTCTCCCTTACATAATGCATAAATAGAACCAACACTCTCAAAGTCACTATGACACTTATTTTGTGTCCATAGTACTTTAAAATGATGGAGTAATAACCATGGGTCCAAAAGTTCAAATTTTTGGTCTCCAAAGTTATATATACTCATACATGGTGACTTAGCCTAATTATTCTTTTTGGGTGTTTATATGAGTTTGAGATATTGTTGTGACTAAGGCTACTTATATATAGATATATCTCTATAACAAACACACAATATATATATATATATATATATATATATCGTCATCACCCCATCACTCTTCATCACATCAGAACCAGATCTCAGAATTTTGGCTAGCCGGATCATCTGGACTTACATCCGGACGTTCGGGCTGTGTCTGCCCGGATATCCGGGCTCACTTCCGGACATCTGCCCCTGCCCGGATCATCCGGGGCTCCTTCCGGACATCCGGGTGGGTCTTTGACTTGCCCAGTAGCATATCGGGCCGTGTGGGGGGGGGCACAGGGAGTTATCCTTTTACTTTTCCCCTCGACCTCACCCTCTCACCCCGCCGCCGGCGGATGCTCATCGGCCCGCCCCGCCAGTCCGACCGGCGAACCAGCCTGATCTCGTGTTCACGGGTCCCCATCGCCTCGATCTACGCCCTCCTCGTGCCATTTTTCCCCAGGGGCCGATTGGATCCTCTCCAATCTCGGCCTCCGCCCCCAAACTCCGCCATGGTGGTCGGCCGTGGTGGTACTGGCCGGAGCTTCTAGTCGACCTCCTCGGGTCCCTCTCGTGGTATCTCATCGGCGTCCTTCCTCGTTTTTCCTCTATTACTCATCTAGGGTCAGTTACTCATCGAGCTCGCCAATTTTTTTCCAATGCGTATGCATAGAACCACGTCGCCAAGCATCAACGGACTCCGAGGAAGCTGCTCGTCCACTCAAGAAAGCACCAGGTCGTGCTCGTCCGTCCTATGCCGGGCAGGACGATCTTGATTATGAGGACGATCTCCAGGAGGACGAGCTTGTGCCGGTTCTCTCAACGACCAAGGCCAAGAAGAAGAAAGCGGCTTCTACCTCAAGCTCGCAGCCTGCCGCACCTACCGGTCTCATTTTGTCCATGGCCAACCCCACCAACCGGGCCGGGGCCGTCGTACTATCAGCTATCAGTCCATGGATCCCTCTGAGTATGTAGCTTTAAGGAGTGAAGTCAACCAATTTGCTGCCCCGGCCAATGCAACCGATCCTCGGTTTCGCACTTTGGTTCAACAGGACATCTATCAATCGGTCATCGCTCATCTAGGGTTCTCTCCTCAGCACTATGTGAACTTGGATTACATTGAGAACAATCCAACCAAGTTCGATGGTGTGTTAGAGAAGATTGAGGGCATGGGGCTGCGTCGTGCTATGACTCTCCACTGTGATTGGAATGAGGCTGCCATTCGGCAATTCTATGCCACGTGTTTCTTCCATCCGGACCGTTCGATCACTTGGATGACTCATCATTCTCAGTTCACTGTCTCTTTTGAGGAGTTTGCTGCTGCCTTGGGCATGCATGGATCTGAGGTAGGTCTTTTTTGAATCCATGAGGTGAATCCCAAGTTTGAGGCTATGCCTATCAGTGCTTGCAGTTGTCTCACCATACCTCCTACTCAGCTATCCACAGTGCAGCAAAGCAAGGAGCTTAATGACATCAGTATCTTCCGTCTCAAATACCGGTGGCTTTTTCAGTGCATCCTCAACTCCATTGCTCCCAAGAAAGGGGATCGTGGGATGGTACGAGCTTACAGCATTGACTTGATGTACTACTCACGGAAGAATCCCACTCGTCCCATTGACATGGCAGATTTTCTTTGGCATGAGA
This sequence comes from Aegilops speltoides, assembly GCA_021437245.1. Lineage (NCBI taxonomy): Eukaryota > Viridiplantae > Streptophyta > Magnoliopsida > Poales > Poaceae > Aegilops > Aegilops speltoides. The sequence continues at coordinate 466,080,324 of CM038145.1, read as the reverse complement.
TTCGCATGGCTAGTTGTCTGAAGGTTCGTACTCTTCCGCATGCTCCTTTCATTCAGACCGTCATTGATTCTGTCTTCACTTGCCCCATCAACAAGAACAACATTCACTCCATGTGGACTCCGCGTGATGACACTTCTAGGGGCAAGGCTCCTGCTCCGTCGTGTGGTGAGAGCTCTTCTCGCCACACCAAACCTTTCGTCAAGCCGTTTGACCGCCTTGCTCGCTTTATTGGGAAGTCCCATAAAGCCATCTTTGACACCTGCCGCTACACTGCTACTCACATTGCTACTGAGGAGGTTCGCCGCATCTCTGAGGCAAATGCCCTTAGGGCTCGTCTTCGTCTTGGCGTCTGGCAGTCCTGTCGAGCCTGATGAGCATATTCCTGCTCGACTTCCTCTTCCGGAGGTCGATTTTCCTTCTGCCACTGAGTTCCCCAAGTTCTTCCTTGTACCTGCTGATCTGAGTGATGGTGATGATGATGATGCTGAGGATGAGGATGATGCGTGATTCTCCTACCTTCTCGGCCGTCTTTCCTTTTTGGTACTTGGCGGCAAGGGGAGATGTAATTCTTAGGAGTTTCAACAGTGTGCGGTATGCTTATGCTTAGAGCTTTAGTGGACTCATTATTATTATTGTAATGGTACTATGGTACTTTGGTCATGAGTTATGAGTCTATGTCACTATGCAAGTGCTTATTGTAATGGTACTATGGTACTTTGGTCTATGGTACTTTGGTCATGAGTTATGAGTCTATGTCACTATGCAAGTGCTTAACTATGCTGTCTTTATTCATTGCTTATGATGATTTTAATGATGTATGCCTATACTATACTCCGAATGTGGGCATCCACTATCAATCACCCATTTTACTCCACCGGAGAAGGCAACCTACACACAATTATTACTTGGTTAGAGGCACCCATCTTGCAATGGGACCTCTCAAGTTAGTCACAAGGGTCGTAGGGACCCAAATAGCATAAAACCGAAATGCATTTCGAGGACCAACAAACTTTGCATAAACTTCTCCATCCTTAGTCTTACGAAGTACATAGGATGGAGGCATGAACTCTTTTGGCTTCTTGAGAGTGGGCATGCCCCTTGTGGCCTTCCCACTACCTTTCTCCTTGTGTCCTTCTCGTACAAAAGTTTCTTTCAAAGGAGTGGTGCACTTTTGAGAGAATGTCCTCTTCTTGCTTGTGCGTGGGTCAAACCCGAGTCCCTCTTTGGCGAACACTTCATTGTGTTGGCTCAACACCTCATTAAGGTTCTTTTGCCCTTGAGCACATGTCATGAGCCCTTTCTCAATTTGAGCCTTGAGAAAACGATTTTCCTCAAGAATAGATGCTAGATCACTACTAGAGTTAGTAGAACAAGCATCAACATTTATAATAGGAGATGAGTAGGCCTTAGCTAGAGTTTCAAGATAAGTAAGTTTGAGCGTCTCAAAACTCTTTGTAAGAAGGATGAGCTCTTCTTCCTTAGTCTTGAGGGACATGGATAGAAGCTCACAATCCTTAGAGAGAGAAGCATGAGACTTCACAAGCTTACTTTTATCATTCATCAACTCTTCACAAGAGCCAATAGCCTTTTTCAAGGAGGCAAGATCTTTAGTATGAACATCAATATTTGTGCCAATTTTTAAGCATAGTTCATCATTTCGTGTTTCCTCATATTGGACTTTCCGCTCAAGGATTTCACATTTTCCCTTTTCCTCGGTGACGAGGGTTTCGAGTTCCTTAATGGTGATGGTGTGCTTACTCACCATCTCCATAAGCATACGAAACATAGTGAGCTTCTTTCCTTTGATGGAGCACATGAATTTATTAAGTTTAGCCAGCATAGGATCATTTAGATCATCATCCTCATAACTATCCTCCGCATCAAGATACTCATCACTAGAAGTAGGAGGAGTGAGAAGAGGAGGGTTTTATCGCGGGGTTACCTTGACCTTGTCAGGAGAGTTTTGATCCTCTCCATCTTCTACCACGGCCTTCGCCATGAGGCACTTGTGAGCGTTGCCCTTGTAATCCTTCATGTAGTTCTAGGTGACAACTTCACCACTCTTATTGACTAGCCTCAATGTGTTTTGCGAATCTTGAGCAACTCCGGTAACACCACTAACATCATCCGGATCGGATTCTTCTTGAGCAACCATTGCTTTCCCATCTCTCTTCTTGAGCTTGGAGTTCAAAGGATTTGGCACCTCTTCTTAGGAAAGGTCTTGGGAAACCTTGGTCTATCTTCTCTCTTCTCATAAGGGCACTCATTTGAGAAGTCGTTGGTTTCCTCACAGTTGTAGAATTTTCTTACTTTCTTCTTTTGGAATCTTCCCTTGAATTTTCCCGCGCTAAACTTCTTGACAAAGAGAGCCATGTCTTCATATGACGGTCCCTCGTCGGATTCAATCTCATCACCATCTTCATCATCATCATCTTCTTCTTCTTCTTCACTTTGCTCATCTTCACATACATGCTTGGCCTTCAATGCAAGATTGACCTTTGATGATGTGGAACCATGCATGGCAAGATGTTTTGTGGCATTAGCCTTTGACTCTTCAAATAGTTGAAAGGTGGATATGATGTCATCTGTAGTCATTTCCTTGAAAGTATGGTGTTGTCTTATGTCCCACACCATTTGATGGTGATATGGAGCAAGAGCATGAAGCAATTTATCCACAAGGAATCTCTTAGTCATGTTGAATCCATCTTGTGTCTTGTCACACTCACACGACTCAATATCGGCAGTGAGAGTCATGAGGCGCTCATGGAGTTGATTGGGGGTTTCACCTTTCTCCATACAAAAGTTTTGCAATTGCCCTTGGCAATTTCATATTGAGCACTCGGAGGGTAGAGGTGCAGCCTTGGATCGTATGATACTTTCCCATAGTTCCTTGGCACTTGTGATGTGTATGAACGGTCTCCTTTGCTTTTCATCCATGCCTCTCCTTATACACATGATAGCAGTGTCATTGAGGTTCTTGTCATATATTTCTCTTGGTGTGGGGTTCTTTGGATCAACCACATGATAGCCATACTCCAAGATTTCCAGATCTCGTCATTTCCATGTCGAAGATGATCTGCATAGCAACTCTCCACAAGGCAAAATCGGAAGTGGCACTTAGTAAAGGAGGTTTGCCTTGAGGGTTATATCTTGGTTTCTCAACCTGAGGTCTTGCATAAAGCCAAGGAACACTGGCGTGTTCATTGCTAGGAGGTTGTTGACCAAGTGATGGAGTAGGCACAGTTGGCCTCAAAGCAGCACCACCCGAGAGTGGTGCAAGCACTGTGGACAACGTGGCTAATCTCATTTGGACAAAGGCCTCAAGAGAAGCATCATGCTCCTCTTTTTGCTTAGCAAGGGCCCGTTCTAGATCCTCCGACGTAAAGGTCTTGACTTCAGAGGAAGCCTCACCTTTATCCTTAGGATCTACAACCAGGGGAGTCCCATCCGGGTTCATCTCGCTCTAGGGCGGTTAAGCCACAAGAATAGAGCACGAGGCTCTGATACCAATTGAAAGGATCGAGATGGACCTAGAGGGGGGGTTGAATAGGTACAATTACAAATTTTAATTATTACTAAGCAATTTTAGGCAATAGAGCGGAATATGAAAGTGAGCCTAACAATTGCTAGTAAGTACAAAGTACTAGCCAAGTAACACAAGCATATAAGTGATCAAGCACAATAAGATGTAAGTAAGTGCAATCACAATAAGTAACCACAAGTATAGAGTTAGGGTTAGGAATAACCGCAACTCCGGAGACGAGGATGTATGCCGATGTTCACTTCCTTGGAGGAAGCTAGTCACCGTTAGAGGCGGATGTTACCACGAAGGCACACCTCGCCACGAAGGCCCACCCTATTCTCCCTTTGAGACAACACCACGACATGCTTCTCAACCACTAGTGGTAGACCTTGGGTGGTCTCCAAACCCTCACAAACTTTCCGGGGGTAATCACAATAGTTGATTCCTCACCGAATGACTCCTACCGCCTAGGAGTCTCCAACCTCCAAGAGTAACAAGATCCGAGGGGAAAGACTCAAGACTTGCTCAAACTTCGATTTGCTTTGGTCACAAGAAGAGGAGGAAGAAAATCTTTCTTTTGATTGGAACAGCTCTTCGAAACTCTCAAGAATCAAGCCGGGATCTGGGATTTAGTGTGTGAGCAAGAGAGGGGAAGCACTGGTGTTCTTGAGGCGTGTTTGTGTGGAGTGTTCAACCTTATCACGAAGGGGTAAGTTGCTATTTATACCATGTCCAGAATAGAGCCGTTTGGACACAAGTTGACCACCCCGGATGATCTGGGACACCATCCGGATGATCCGGATGCAGATGGTTGCAGCCGAGCTGCGAGCAGCCCGGACAGTCCGGAGGCAACCCCGGATGATCCGGACAAGCCCCGGATGATCCGGATGCCTGACCGGACGATCCGGCTACAACATATGGCTTCTGTGAAAAACAGGCACGGTTATCCGGACGATCCGGAAGAGGATCCGGACGATCCGGGGAACAGCCCAGATGATCCGGAGGAACGTCCGGATGATCCGGCTTCAGCCACACCATTCTGTGATGGAGAGCACCAATTATCCTGATGATCCGGCTAGGAGAGGTGGTAGGTTTTGGCTAAGGGATATTGCTAGGGATTTTAGTGTATTGTGAAAGAATTGTCTATGATACAAAATGTGAGCAAGTCTCGAACCTACACTTCAGATCCCCTCTTAATAGTGCGGGGTTCCTATTACTCAAGGAATATAAAAAAGAGCACAATACTTCATCTTTGTTTGCTCCTTTCCTCATTGATAATTTGCTTGAGTAAAATCTCATATGATGTGATCATGCTGCAGAGGACAGACGGCCTGTGTATATACTTAGCAAACAAGGTTAGTCCCCTATATGTAGGTTTGTCATCAACATCAAAAATACTCTTTAAGAGCAAGATTGCACTTTCAGGCACGCCGCCACCACCACAGCTCCCCCGGCCGAGGGAGGGGACCCCAGGCACCCCGCGCGCACCGCCGACCGCCGAACACCGGAGAGTCGCCGCCACAGCCTGCCGGAGAGCCTCCACCGCGACATCCAGATGCTCCGCACCAGATCGACGATGGCCAGCCTCAGCGCCGCCCCCCACTCTCCCGACAAGGGAGAGGACAAAACAGCACCGCCGCCGAGCCCGGGGCCGCCGCCCCGGCTTGCCAGCCGCTGGCGACGCAGCCGCCGCCGGATGCGAGCCTTCGTCGAGGGTCAAGACGCGGCGCGCGACGAGGCGCCCCACCACCGGCGTCCGCCGAAGCGGGCTTTGCCCGTCGGCCTCCTCCGGCGCGGCGGGCGAAGCGAGGGAGGAGAGGGGAGCGGCGGCGGCGGCGGCTAGGTTATCGCCCGAGCCGCCCCCCGGGGAGCGACGCGAGCGAGCTTTTCGATGCCTTTTGGTTGGGTTTTAAGTAAAACACCTTACTCCTTTCTTGAAAGCACTCACACAGGTGGGCAGTGTGCCCTGGTGGGGGCAGCAGCACAGATCCTCAACCTGTAGAATTTTCAAGACAATTCTCAGTAAACAATTTTACCTCAACAAACAAGCTGACTTTTATGAACTGAAGTACTAATCCACCCAATGATCAACTCTACGCGAAGTATGATATTTCATTAAGATTCAGTGTTTCGTCTCCAGAGTTTCTAACACAGGGCAAAGATGCTTACTCAAGTCACTAACTGAGACTCCAAAACTCCAAACTCAGACAAAACTAGTACTTGTATATTAATTAATAAAGCAGATAGCCTACAGCAGTTCGGATCAGTATACAGATAATATGAATTTCAAACACAGATACCAGTATTTGAGCATCCTAGCTCACACCAAACTTATAGTGCCTACTAATTCACAAACAAGACACCAGTTTATAGCAGTTCGGATCAGAGTTCAGATAATATGAACTTTTCCGAAAGATGCTCACCTCTTTCTTACTCCATCCGGGTGCTTGCTACTTCATCTTCCCTCTTGAAAGCTCGGAGGTTTGAGGCGAACTCTCCCGCCTCACAGCCACTGCCGCATCTGCCTCCAGGATGCGTGCTTCCGCTCTCACTGCCGACGGAGGCTAGATGGTCCACAAACATTTATAACGCTCCAGTATTCAACAACTAAAGTAATTGGCACACATCCTGCCGCACTAACGTACTCACAGGATATCACGAGCATCTGTGCTCGAGAGAAGAAACTCCGCGTCCCACAAGCATCTAGTAGTGATGTATTAAGGACACATGCAAACTACCATTGTAGTCGGTCGCTACAAAACAGTGCAGCGGTGACGAGCCGCGCAGTCATCAGCGCTTGTCATTTGGTCATGTTCAACTGATTCTCTTGGTATCCTCATTTGGCCATGTTCGATATTTAGCAGACAACAGAACTACAGCATTTGTGCTTAACAGAAAACTACAAAATGTTTTTTCCCCTTTAAAACCAAGTTTTCAAAAACTGAATCCGAACAACCCCCATCAGCATAACAAGTGAACAGCAGCACTACCAGCAATGTTCAGAGGGAAGAAATAACCAATTGCCCGTCACAACTATTAGTAGCTGGCATAGGATATCAATAGTCAAATGCTTGAGGATTACATGCAGTTTTTTTTTTGCCTTAGTGCTTAAACTGAATTATACACAGCATCCATAATTTACAGTCAGTTTTTTAGTGCGGAAGTAGGCATGAGTTGAGTGTTAATAAAACCGAACACAACGAAGTAACACAAGCATCTGGTGGTGATGTATCAAAAAGACGCACACAACTCACCGTTGTAGTCAGTCACAACAAAACAGGGCAACGGTGACGAGCAGTAGCATAATCAATCTACTCGCCTGAACATATATTTAGATTGAATGATTAGCACTGGTAGCATTTTTGTTCAGACAATAGTGCCAAACACATTACTACTGAATTGTCATGATAATATCCTTTGCCGATTTAAATTCTGCCGGGATTATTCTAGCTATCAGCTCCCTCAGAACATACGGGCAGCTAGATTTGAGATGCTCATACCCATCACTTGCTGTCATCGCCTCAAAATTGGACGGAGAAGTAAGGAACTGGAAACAAGCGTCTTTGAGACGACAGAAACCATGCTGCTCGGCTAATGCTAAACTAGTTGCCACCATGTCGGAATCAATGTGACTGCACAATTTCTCCTCGCATATCAGCTTCAACCTCCCGATATTGTACCTGTCAGCCGCCACGAGAAGATGGCCAGCCATCACCACATCAAACTCAGGAGGAACCGAGTCGGTGTATATGAAATGGAGCAATGACTTGAACACATCTGCTTCCATGTCACAGATTTCAATAGGACTAGCAGCACAACTCTCCTGCATGGCTCCAAAAAGCTCCGCCTTGAAGACAGAAGACCGAGCAGCGAGGACACACCTGTGAGCAGACAATGGCTGCCCGCCGACTTGAAAGGTTACGTCTGCTGCATCCTTGTTCTTGAGCAGGTCACCGAGATGCCGATGGAGATCACTTGGAGGAACACTTGTTTCTTGGGCATGGATGACGGTGATATCGCACCTTAGGGTGAGACAGTCGTCTCTTAGATGCGCCAATGCCTCCAGATCAGCCTTCTTGATGAACGCATGGTAGCCCCAGCTTGTAATTTCCCTTGAGAATGTGCGTATAGCGTTGGGGGTACGGCTATATGAAGGCACCAGTTCTCCATTCTTGCCAAGTACACTGAGCGTGTATTTTGCGTTCACATCTTCCGCACCGGCAGATTGAAGAGCCAGGTAAAGAGATATGAAGTCGGTGCAATCCTTAGGGTAACCGTTTGGGTAGTATTCTATGGTCCAGTCGTGGCCTCCAACACTGAAAGGGGCAGAAGTCAGGCCCTCGCCATTCTTGAGTAGCGCCTTGGCTCTTGAGTATCTATCTATCTTGAGCACACACGACTTCGCCTCAGATCCAGCTACAATGGCAGCAGAGATCTTGCAATGCTCTGCCATTCTGGTCGTGGTCTGCAGTAAGATCGATTCCTGGAGGGTGCAAAGATTACCTTGCTGCGTCTATCTATGTATGTTCCTTCTCGCCGCCGCCCGGTGGTCTCATCGGAAGCACGGCCGCCGTTGCCCGCTGGCGCCAAGGGGATGGGGAGTCAGAGCGCGGGGCGGGGATTGGCGGAGGTGGAGCTCGATGGCGGGTGCTGGTGGCGCCGAGGGAGAAGCGGGGCGCGGCAGCGGGAGCGGAGAAGAAGGGGCGGCGGCGGAGCCGAGAGGGGATTATCGCGTGTTTTCTGCCGGTTGTGAGAAAATCGGACAGCCAAGATCGGCTAGGGCAGGAGATCGGACGGCTGAGACTACAACGCCCTGAGAAAGTCAAAGCCCCGGTCAAATGAAAACACCTCGATCTAGATGCTGCAAGATGAGCACCCTAGAGCATCTCCAATAATGGCTGTAAAATAGGGCATCAAAGTGTGTGTGAATTAAAATTGAAGGCACCAAAAAATAGTTGTTGGCACCGGAAAAATGTGTTTCCAACGTCTGCCATAAAATAGGGCACCCAAAAACAGCAATATTGACCCGTGAAGGCCATGCCTTGCTATCGTTCTTGCGCTTCAACTTCTTGAGATCCCTCTTCCGGTAGTACTCCATCTCGTACTAGACCAACATGTACTCTGGGTGTTCCTTCGCAAACCTCACCATCGTCTCCTCATCACTCTCCTGGATGTTGTTCCACTCCTCAGCAACAATGCAGGTCTCCAGCTTCATCGAGTGGGGACTCTATGGTCACCCGCGGACCGACGAGCTCGGCCGCATGCCGGCTCTCGATCTCTGGGAAGTTGCGCCTCTCAGACGGCAAGCCGAGCCTCCATGCCTTGATGGCGTAGGCACGGGCAGCAATGTCTGCCGCCGTGAAGGTGTCGAGCTAGTACCGCCGGGCGTCATGCTGGAACTCGACGCCGAGTAGGACAGACGACCACAACCGCATCCCTTGAATCATGTCTTGCCCTTGCCCTTCGGCATGGCCATTGCGGAGGGTTAGCCGGGGATTGATGTCACGAGGATGCGGCGGGTCCGATAGTGGAGGGATAGTCGGGGATGGAGGCGACAACTATGCGGTGGTGGCACGGCGGATTTGATGGTGGTGGTGCGGCGGGATGCTGATTTGGTTGGTCCGACGGACGGCGGCAAAGGGGGGTGGGGTGGATCCGGTGGTGGTGGGTGTGGCAGAGGTGCAGCGGTCATGGATTTGTAGGGGGCGGTGGCCCGAGGGAGGGGTCGCGGTCGCAGTCGCGCGTGGTTGTGGTTGGAGGCTACGAGCGATTTTATTTTGCGACAGCCGCCCGCGATGCTGTATATTTGCAACACCGGCTTTTCCCTCTAATCAGGTTTCCCCTCTAATCTCTTTAAAACCAGTTTTTCTAAAACTGAATCCAAAATTCTGAACAACCCTTAACAACATAATGAGTGGGACTCAACAGGATGGTGAAAAGTTGCGGCGCAAAATGGACAGGGAAGTTCCTTCGCTCACCCTATTTGGAAAATATTATGGAGACTCGGATACCTGCAAAGGTGAAGATTCCATGCTTCTGCATTCTCATGAATAGTCATATGATGGACTCTGCACTATGTCATGTCTGAGGAAAGGATGCCAAAGATATTCAACATGTACTTCTTATGTGTGAACTGACAAAATCTGTTTGGAAGGAACTTGGGATCGAAAAGGTGGTAAATGCTGCCCCTGGGTCCACTGTACTTGAATTTCTACTATGTGACCCCAAATCACAGGAGCAGTACCTGGGCACTGTAGCATTTCAGGATGTTGTCGCTGCAGCCTGTTGGTACATATGGTGGGAGAGGAGAGGCAGAAAAGGAATGGCGAGTGTTGCCGAACCCTTCCAAATCAGTGGTGCCGACCAAGTGTTGGTGACAAGCCATGTAAGATCTACCGGAACAAACCAACACCTCAAGGCGTAGTGGTTAGAGGAACCACCCCATGGTATTCTTTTACTGAATGTTTATGCTGGCTACTCTTATGAGGCCGGGTGAGGATGCAGGTGATTTTGTTGCTGCTTCTAATTGCCTCCTGAATCCTTGACGCCAATACAGCTGAAGATATCGCAGTCCGTTAGGGCCTGACTCTTGCAAGAAATCTGAACATTCATTCTATAATCGTGCAATCAGACTGCCTTGTATTGGTTCAGGAGATGATAATCTGCACCTATCCTCTATGAATGCAAGGAGCTGATTCGGGGCTCTGGGAAGGTCAAGGAATGTCAACATTGAGCTTTGTGCTCGGGAAGCAAATTCCGTACAGCATGGCTAGCTAAGTAATTGTGGCTGGAGGATGCCCCAAATTCTATTTTGCAACTTCTTGTGGATGATATATCTTGTGTTTAGGTAATAAAACTAACAATGATGGTCTTCGCGCGGAAAAGAAAATACACAACTGCATGCATTACAGCTAGTATTTAGAGGGAAATAACAACAAATGCTGGTCAGAACTATAGCTAAGAGAAAATATAATAGTCAATGCTTGAGGATTACATGTAGTTTTCCTTTTTCCTTTTTTTGCTTAGTGCTTTAAACAGTATAACAGATGATGCAAAATTGGATGGTCTAGATAAAAGGTGTAGGTGCATGGTAGTAGAATTACAACTTTCCCAAGGTCCCAAGGTCTACATACACGGCATCCATACTTTACATTCAGTTCTACAGTGCAGAAATACAGATGAGTGGTAATAATAACCAGATAGAACAAAGCAACATAAGCATCTACTAGTAGTGATGTATTAAGGACACATGCAAACTACTCCCTCCGTTTCTAAATACTTGTCTTTCTAGAGATTTTAACAAGTGACTACATACGGCGCAAAAAGAGTGAATTTACACTTTAAAATATGTCTACATACATCCGTATGTTGAGTCCATTTGAAATGCCTAGAAAGACAAGTATTTGGGAACGGAGGGAGTACCATTCTAGTCATCGGCCGCTACAAAACAGTGCAGCTATGACCAGCTGCGCCGTCACCAGTTCTTGTCATTTGGTCATCGACTCAATAATTAAACTAATACACAATGGATAAGCAAGGTGTGTAGATGTGCAGTCTAAACTAATACACAACGGAGGGAGTACTACTTTCTTTTATCTCGCAAGGAAAGAAATTAACCTTTCTAGCTACTCATGTGAGTAGACTGAATGTGATTGATAAGTAGCATTTTTGTTCTGAAACATAAATATTCAGCCATACATAGATAAGTAGCATAACCACCATTAGTACTACAAATTTGGATGCCATATATGATAAAAGTACCAAACGCATTACTACTAAATTTCCATGACCATATCCTTTGCCACGTCCCATTCAGCCGGCAGGATTCTAGCTATCAGCTCCTTGAGAACCGATGGGCAGCTGGACTTGAGATGCTCATAACCATCAGTTGCCATCATAGCCTTGAAATTGGAAGGGGAAGCAAGGAATTGCAAACAAGCTTCTTTGAGATGATGGAAACCATGCTGCTCGGCCAGAGCCAAACTGGTGGCCACCATGCCGGAATCAATTTGATTGCACAGTTTCTGCTCACATATCTGCTTCAGCCTGACAATATTGTACCTGTCAGCCGCCACTAGCAGATGACCAGCCATCACCACATCAAGCACCGGAGAGACTGAATCGGTGTATATGAAGTTGAGCAAGGACTTGAACACATCAGCTTCCATGTCACAAATTTCAATAGGGCTAGCTGCAGAACTCTCCTTCATGGCGCCGAGGAGCTCCGCCTTGAAGACGGATGACCGAGCAGCAAGGACGCACCTGTGGGCAGAGAATGTCTCTCCGCTGACCTGAATGGTGAGGTCTGCGGCATCCTTATTCTTGAGGAGGTCTCTGAGATGTTGGTGCAGGTCGCTTCGAGGAACCCTTGTTCCTTCGGCGTGGATGACGGTGACATCGCACCTGATGGTGAGACAGTCGTCTTTCAGATGCGCCGATGACTCCAGAGCAGCCCTCTTGATCAAGTCAAAGTAACCCCAGTTTGAACCTCTCATTGAGAAGGTATGTCCAGGGTGGGTACGGCTGTATGAAGGCACCGGTTCTCCGTTCTTGTCAAGTACACTGAACGTGAACTTCGCCTTCACATCTTCAGCATCGGCAGATTCAAGACGTAGAAAAAGAGATATGAAATCGGGACAACTCTCATCACTACCGTTTGGGTAATATCTGACGACCCAGTCGTAGCCCCCAACACTGAAAGGTTCAGAAGACACACGCTCGCCGTTCTTGAGTAGCGCCTTGACTCTTGAGTATCCAACCACCTTGAGCACACACGACGTCTCCTCGGTTACAATGGCAGCAGAGATCTTGCAGCGCTCTGCCATTCTGGAGCTGGGATGCAATACTAGCGATGAAAGATGTTCCTGCGTCCATCTATATATAGAAGCACACTTGGGAGACAACTCCATCCGTTTCACATTCAGTCAAACCAAAACAGTGGCCTGTTCGCACCTCGATCTAGATGTCTGCGCCGGCGTAAACTTGCCGCCTTCCATTTACTACTCGTTTAGCTTCACGAGGAGACGCCACTGCACCCCAAACCTTCTCATCTGCCGATGCAATGCATGCAAACATTACTCCACGTCAGTCAATGTGACCCCCAAACAAAACGTTTCATCTCCAGATGCTGCACCTTCCACAAACGGCACGATGCTTTTTTGTCAACAAAATCAGCAGCAAAGAACCAATTAGGCAGGTTCATCTTCGCGCGACCAGAAACTATGCTGGAACAGAAAGCACTGAGAGGGTGCTTGGATCCAAGGGACTATTTTTAGTCTGACTAAAAATAGTCTCTTTTAGAGGCTAAAGTTCCAAGCACCCCTGACTAACACTAGTGGAAAAACAGGCTTTCCGTCCAGCCCATAAGTCGCGAAGCTGTAGGAACCGCGACTAATGGGACCTTTAGTCGCGGTTCTGGAGGTGAACCGCGACCAAAGGCCTGGGCCCTGGGCGCTCGGTGGCCAGCTGGTGCACGTGAGGGGCTTTAGTCATGGCTGGCCAGGCCAACCGCGACTAAAGGCCTTCGGCACCTTTTAGTCGCTGCTGGCCTGGCCAACCGCGACTAAAGCCCTCCCTATATATACCCATCCAGCAGCCAACACTTAGCCATTTGGAGCCATTCTCTTCACAAGTGGGTGTAGGTTTGCTTTTGGTTCCTCTTATGCACATAAGGTGTTTGATGAAATGCCCCAAGAGCATGAAACAAACATGACATGAAGTGTTGGAGCCACACTCTTGATCGCGGTTAGCAACTTGATGAACCTTTGATGTGTCAATATGCATGTGTGTGTAGTTCATAACAAATGCATGATGGTTAATTATATATTTTATATTATAATAATGCAGATGAATCGGCAATGGATGTACGGTAACCGACTCTCCGCGAGTTCACTACGGGTTTGAAAGATTTCCTCGTAGTGGCTAATGCGAACAAGCGGGGGTTTTGTTATCTGTCCATGTGTTATCTGTAAGAATGAGAAGGGTTACTCTTCCTCAAGAGTTGTTCACATGCATCCGCTTGAAGGGTTTCATGCCAAGCTATAATTGTTGGACCAAGCATGGAGAAAGAGGGTTATAATGGAAGAAGATGAAGAAGGGGATGATTTCATCGATGAAAGCTATCTTGCTCATTTCGGTGATACTTTCATGGAGGATGCTGAAGGTGAAGGGGAAGGTGAAGAAGAGGCACGTGATGATCCCGTTGATGATCTTGGTCGGACCATTGCTGATGCACGGAGACGCTGCGAAACTGAAAAGGAGAGGGAGAATTTGGATCGCATGTTAGAGGATCACGAAAGGCGCTGTACCCGGATGCGATGATGGTCTGAAAAAGCTGGGCTGCACAATCGGATTTGCTGAAATGGAAGGCGAGGCAGGTGTAGCTGACTCGGCATTTGAAAACTTGCTGAAAATGTTGAAGAATATGTTTCAAAGGATAACGAGTTGCCCGCCAAGACGTCTGAAGCAAAGAAGGTTGTCGCCCTCTAGGTTTAGAGGTTCAAGATACATGCATGCATCAACGATCGCATCCTCTACCGCGTGAATACGAGAATTTGAATGAATGCCGGTATGCACTGCATTGCGTTATAAGATCGAGTCGATGACCACGGTGACGATGTTGAGGGCCGAAACCCGGAAGAGGGTTCCCGCCAAGGTGATGTGGTATGCTCCTATAATACCACGGTTGAAACGTCTGCTCATGAACAAAAGCATGCCAAGTTGTTGCGATGGCACAAAGAGAAACGTAAGTCGGACGGGAGTTGAGACACACCGCAGATGGAACGCAATGGAGAAAGATCGACGATGGTTCACAGATTTTGCAGTGACGCAAGGAACATAAGATTTGCTCTAAGCACGGATGGCATGAATCCTTTTGGCGAGCGAGCTCCAGCCATAGCACCTGCCCGTGACTCTATGCATCTACAACCTTCCTCCTTGGTTGTGCATGAAGCGGAAGTTCATTATGATGCCGTGCTCATCCAAGGTCCGGCAACCCGCAACGACATCGATGTGTACCTAAGGCCATTAGTTGATGAACTTTTACAGCTGTGGGGTGGTGTCCGTGTGGGATGAGCACAAACAAGAGGAATTTGACCTCTGAAGCTTTTGTAACCATCAACGATTGGCCTGCTCTTAGTAACCTTTCGGGACTGTCAAATAAGGGATACAATGCATGCACGCACCGCTTACATGAGACCGAAAGTGTACATTTGCCAAATTGTAAGAAGAACGTGTACCTTGGGCATCGTCGATTTCTTCCAAAACTCATCCAAGAAGAAAGAAAGGCAAGCATTACAACGGCAAGGCAGATCACCGGCGAAGCTCGCGGAACGACCGGTGCCGAGGTATTTGATATGGTCAAGGATTTGAAAGTCATCTTTGGAAAGGGTCCCGGCGGACAATCAGTTCGAAGGGAGCCGACGGGCACGCAGCCATGTGGAAGAAGAAATCTATATTCGGGAGCTAGAATATTGGAAAATCCTAGAAGTCCGCTCTGCAATCGACGTGATGCACGTTACGAAGAATATTTGCGTGAACCTCCTAAGCTTCTTGGGCGTGTATGGGAAGACAAATGATACAAAGGAAGCACGGCAGACCAGCAACGTTTGAAAGACCTCGATGACCGCATCCGGAATGGTTTCAAGGTCGTGCCACTACGCTCGACCAAAGAAGAGAAGGTCATCTTTTTGAATGCCCGAGCAGATGAAGGTCCCGTCTGGATTCTCGCCCAATATAAAGGGAATAATAAACATGGCGGAGAAAAAGTTCCAAAACTCAAGTCTCACGATCGCCACGTGATTATGACGCAATTGCTTCCGATTGCTTTGAGGGGCTCTGCCGAAAATGTTCGATTAGCCATTGTGAAGCTATGTGCATTCCTCAATGCAATCTCTCGAAGGTAATCAATCCAAGTTCTACCACGGTTACGTAACGATGTGATCCAATGTCTTGTCGGTTTCGAGTTGGTGTTCCGCCATCCTTCTTCAATATTATGACGCACCTCCTGGTTCACCTAGTCGAAGAGATTTCCGTTCTCGGTCCCAGTATTTCTACACAATATGTTCCCCTCGAGAGGTTCATGGGAGTATTAAAGAAATATGTTCAGAACCGTGCTAGGCGAGAAGGAAGCATCGCCAAGGGCTATGGAAATGAGGAGGTAATTGAGTTTTGTGTTGACTTTGTTCCTGACCTTAAGCCGATTGGTCTTCCTCGATCGCGCACGAGGGAGACTAAGTGGAAAAGGCACGATCGGAAGGAAATCAACGATATGTATGGACGGCCATTCTCTCGATCAAGCACACCACACTGTCTTGACCAATTCCAGCTTGGTGGCTCCGTGCTTTGAGAAACACAAGAATATTTTACGCCGGACAACCCGGGAAGCCTGAATCTGGATTAGGAAGGCCCACATGGAGACTTTCGGCAGTTGGTTGAGAAAACATTTAATGAATGACAATGATGTTGTAGATCAGCTGTACATGTTGGCCAAGACACCATCTTCGACTATAACGACTTTCCAAGGGTACGAGATAAATGGGAATACATTTTACACGATCGCCTAAGATAAAAAGAGCACCAACCAAAACAGTGGTGTCCGCTTTGATGCAGCAACCGAGAATGGGCAAAAGGTCACATATTATGGTTACATAGAGGAGATATGGGAACTTGACTATGGACCCTCCTTTAAGGTCCCTTTGTTCCGTGCAAATGGTTCAAGCTAACGGAGGTGGGGTAAAGGTGGACCAGCAATACGGAATGACAATGGTGGATTTCAACAATCTTGGTTACCTTGACGAACCATTCGTCCTAGCGAAAGATGTCGCTCAGGTTTTCTATGTGAAGGACATGAGTAGCAAACCGAGGAAACGGAAAGATAAGAAAACGATCAAGACATCATGCGATGATCCAAAGCGCCACATTGTTCTTTCAGGAAAAGAAACATCGTGGGAGTGGAGGACAAGATGATATGTCAAGATTATAATATGTTTGCTGAAATTCCGCCTTCAAAGTGAACACCGACCCAAGCATTAAGTTAAATGATGAGGATGCTCCATGGATACGGCACAATCGTAAGCAAGCAGGGACACAAGGGAAGAATTGATGTGTAATAATTTATTGTACCAAACTTTGTATTTGGTCGATGAACTGAATGATGTATCAAACCTTTTATTTTTCTGATTAAGTTAAATGATGAGGATGCTCCATGGATTAGTTTTATTTTTCTGAAAAAAGGAAAAACAGAAGAAAAAAACAAACAGAAGAAAAACATAAGAAAAAAACAAACAGAAGAAAAACAGAAGAAAAAAGGAAAAAGGAAGAAAGGAAGAAAAAAAAGAAGAAAAACAAGAAAAGGAAGAAACAAACAGAAGAAAAAAAAGAAGAAAAAAGGAAGAAAAAAACAGAAGAAAAACAAGAATTTAAAATGAATTAGTTTTATTTTCTGATTTTTTTGATATATAATTGTATTTTTAAGATTTTAATAACATAAATAAATAAGTAATTGGAAACTTTAATTGCAAAAATAATTATCATAAAGTAAAATAAATAAGTAACTAGAAACAAAATAAAATAAAATAAATAAGTTTTTTGTTGTAAGTAGAAACAAAACAAAATAAATAAAGCAAAATGAAAACAAAAACAGGCAAAAAATAAAAATATGCCACCTCTCGGGCCACCACGGCCTGAATACGACTAGAAACCCATTAATGGGCCAGATTCAGCCCGCAGAAGGCCCAATAGGCCCACAGCACTGAGTAATGAATAGGCCCGTAAGCTCAGCATTTGAGAGGAGCTCGAAGTGGTGAGCGCAGCCGCTTATAAACCACTGTCGATGCCTCTCGGCTAGCGAGTGGGACTAAACATCCCACCGCACTGCGCCAGCCTCAAAGACAGCCCTTTAGTCGCTGGTGGGGAGGCGGGCAGCGACTAAAGGGTACCCTTTAGTCGCGCCCGCCTCCCCACCGCGATTAAAGGTTCTTTTTCGCTGAGGACGGCGGCGGTGGCTACACTTTAGTCGCGGCCGGGAGGCCGATCATGACTAAAGGTACCTTTAGTCGCGTCCGCCTCCCCACCGCGACTAAAGGTTCGTCTTATAACATCTGACTTAGCAGTTTTGCCCCATTCGCCTCTCTCTTGACGCTGGTTACGCTGCCCAGACGCCGATCGACGCTGACGCTGCGACGCCGACCGACGCCGACGCCAAAGCCTGCGCCGCCGCTCCGTCCCGATGGCGCCGCCGCCCGTCCCAGTGTCGCCGCCGCCCCCTACGCCCTTACCGCCGCCCGCCGCCCGATCTTGCCCACTGCCCTTGCCCTTGCCCCGCCCGCCGCCACGCCGCCACCTTGCCTCCCTGCCCACACCCGCCACACCCGCCACACCACACCCTGACGCCGCCCCCTGCCAAGCAGAATTAAAGAAAACAAAAAAAAAAAAAAAAAAACAAAAACAACAGAAAACAAGAAGAAAGAAGAAAGAAAAGAAAAGGAAAAGGAAGAAGAAAGAAAGAAAAGAAAAGGAAAAGGAAGAAGAAGAAAGAAAAGAAAAGGAAAAGGAAGAAGAAGAAAGAAGAAGAAAGGAAAAGGAAGAAGAAGAAAGAAAAGAAAAGGAAAAGGAAGAAGAAGAAAGAAGAAGAAAGAAGAAGAAAGGAAAAGGAAGAAGAAGAAAGAAAAGAAAAGGAAAAGGAAGAAGAAGAAAGAAGAAGAAAGAAGAAGAAAGGAAAAGGAAGAAGAAGAAAGAAAAGAAAAGGAAAAGGAAGAAGAAGAAAAGGAAAAGGAAAAGGAATTTTTTCTTTTTTCTTTTTTTTTTCTTTTATTTTAACTAGTTTTAGTTTAACAAGAACGGTAAATAACTTAAAACCCTAAACCCCAAAAACAAAAAACAACAGAAAACCGGTCAAAGAAAAACAAAAAGGAAAAGGAAGAAGAAGAAAGAAGAAGAAAGAAGAAGAAAGGAAAAGGAAGAAGAAGAAAGAAAAGAAAAGGAAAAGGAAGAAGAAGAAAAGGAAAAGGAAAAGGAATTTTTTTCTTTTTTTTCTTTTTTTTGTTCTTTTTTATTTTAACTAGTTTTAGTTTAACAAGAACGGTAAATAACTTAAAACCCTAAACCCCAAAAACAAAAACAACAGAAAACCGGTCAAAGAAAAACAAAAGGAAAAGGAAGAAGAAGAAAGAAGAAGAAAGAAGAAGAAAGGAAAAGGAAGAAGAAGAAAGAAAAGAAAAGGAAAAGGAAGAAGAAGAAAAAGAAAAGGAAAAGGAATTTTTTCTTTTTTTTTTCTTTAATTTTAACTAGTTTTAGTTTAACAAAAGCGGTAAACAACTTAAAACCCTAAACCCCAAAAACAAAAACAACGTAAAACCGCCAAAGAAAACCGCCAACTTAAAACCCTAAACCCTAAACCCGCCCGTCTTGCGCTCTCATGACACCCTCTCCCACCCTTCCTCGCCCCTCCTTTTGCCACCGCCTTTCGCCACCGCCACCGCCACCGCCCCTTCTTCACTTAATTAATTTGTTTTACTACATGTTTTCAGGATCGACATAATGTCGGACGATAGAGTGACCCGATTATGGACAACTATGATCCGGACGGTGAAGCACATATGTTCGCATCATAAACGGCGATATTCAATATGTGCCGACCGGAGAAGAAGAAGATGATATCTCTTCTTATCTCAACCTTGACGGTGAAGATGAAGGGCGCCACAAGAAGATGATGTCAAGAAACGCCGATAAACGCGATCTTCAAATGGAAGTAGCAACCACCTCCGCGCCGAGGTATATATATACATTGAGCCTCGGTGATACAAACTAACTGATTTGAATAAATATGTGTGTACTAACGCGCGACTCTCTTTCTTATTTTAGCCCTCGGCGGATCGTCAAAACAATCGAGTACGTCGTCAAAGCGTGGCGCAACCAGACGATGAAACCAGGAGAAACATGCACCATCCAGTTGTCGACTTTGCAACCGGCAGAGTCAGCTGGAGCCCCGCAAGAACGCCACCAAGTTTATCAGCCAATGCGGAGCCATTGTTAGAGACAACGTCTCGATCACCGTCGAGAGTGGAATGAGCCAAAGAAGGCACGAATTGATGGTTCTTTTGTCGATAAGAGAACAAAAAAGATTGCTTGACGAAGCTTATGGAACATTTCGTTCTACCTCCGAATACAACAAATTCGATGAGGAGGGTAACAAGATTGAGGAAAACAAGGAGAGGAGGAGGAAAGTCAAACAGTTCGCTCTTCATAAGATGGCCGACGATTCGGAAATTCAAGCAAAATCTAGCCCGTGACTTTGTCAAGCGAACAAGACTCGGATTTCAGAGGACAATATGAGAAACTGAAAGATGATTGGCCAGAATTTGTGAAGCAAAAGAAATCGGAGCAGTTCCTTCAAATATCGAAACAAAATAAGGAAAATGCGGCTAAGAAGGAGTACAATCATGTTATGGGGCCAGGAGGGTATCGCATTTGGGTGCCTAGGTTCGAGAAGATGGAGAACGAGCTGAGGGCGCGAGGAATCCGTCCAGGTACGGAGGGATGGGACCCAAGGGCCAAAAGCTGGTGGTACGGGCATGGGGGAACGCTCAACCCGGAGACAGGGGAGTGTGTTTACCAGGGCAAATTAATTAAACCCACCCAAGCCCTTATTGACGCAATGAAGGCTGCTCAAGAGGGGAAGATCAAGTTCAACAGAGAGAACGACGCTACCGACAAAAGCCCTCGAATCCTCGAACACGGAGGACGTGTACGAGGCATGGGGCACATTCCGTGGAAAATAGGGTTCCCCGAACGATGACCCGTCACGTTACTGAAGCCGTAAGAGAAAGATGGATCGAAGCGATGTTGTGGGGCGGTTGGCATCGAAATGGAAGTGATGAAGAAAACCATGAGTGTACTAGTAGCGAAAGAGATTCAGCTCGGTGCAGATGAAGATCATCCAATGGATCTCGAAGCCAGCAGCGTAGAAGCGGCGTGGCTTCCACGGAGGCCCCACCGGCTGGTGTAGATGCACCGACGATCGAAATTACTGCACCGGAGCCTCGGTGGTCGAAATTACTGCACCGGAGCCTCCTCGCTACCCGTGGGCGATATAAAGGAGATGAAAGAATGTCATCTCAGATTATCCTATGGGGAACATATCCATGAAGGTAGCCATCGGCAAGTGCTTTACCATGTTTACAGGAGCACTCCACCACAACAACCCCATTAAAGATGGCTATGCTCGTGTCACGGTGGAGGACATAGTCAAAGGGTTTGAGGACCTGAGATTGAAATTGCTACACCAAGGGGAGAAAAGACTTGAAGATGTCAAGCGCCATTACATTCTATGGCAAAAGAAGTTTATCAAGTTTCGAGCGAGGCGCCAAGGACAACAAGTCCACCCCCTCACGGTGGTGGTGGTGGCGGTGGCGGTGGTGGTGGTGGTGGTGGTGGTGGCGGTTCACCTACACCTCCGTCACATCAGCCGACGCCGCCCCCGATCCACAACGTCCGGCGGTGATCATCCGCCGCCCCAGCCTCCTCGTCCGGGGTGATGAGACGCCGCCCCAATCCACCTATGGCAAAGAAGCGTAAGAAGTCTCGAGTATTAACCCGGACCCTTATGTACCTAAGACCACAAAGGTACCGGAGCCATCATCAAGCCTCTCCCACAAGGCCTTGGGAACGTAGTGCCGAGGAAGTCGACGCGGCGCGATCGCTGATTTGGAGAAATGGAAGGCGGACTGCAAGAAGAAAAGAGAGCCCGAGCCCAAGCCAAGATATTCTCGATCAGAAAAGAAGTGGGCTAAGTCATTTTGAGCACACCGTCCCAAGCCGCCAAGAATCTCCCTAATGACTATGCACGTGAACTTAAAAGCAGGCACTCATGTTCAAGGAGAACAAAGAGCGGAGAAGGCCGAAGTATAAAAGCGGAAACAAGTTGCCCAGCTCGGGAACAAAGTAAACAATCGATTGCCCGCTTATAGTGGAATCCTTCCGTCCGGATGCCCCGAGATCATACAAGCTGCGGCAGCACAGGATTGACTGAACGAAAAGCGAGAACAAGCGCCAACTTAGGTATTACTCTTCGTGAACTGTTAGGCCTTGATGAGTTGCCAGAGAGGGAGGTAGTAATTACATATGTCAAGAATGGGCCTCTCGTCGAGCCTGCGCAGGAAAAGGATCTACCTGACCAAATGAAACGTCTGCTGAATTGGTACAAGGGTTACATAAAATTAAAACGCCAAAGATTATATTTATGCGGAAGTTAGACATGAGCATCACTTCAAACATTACTATGTACAAGTTGAACTGAGTGAATTGTTCCAGCTTTTCAATCTGCTGAGCTCGACAAATCTATCATCGGTTGCTACATTCTCGTAAGTGATTTATTAATTTCTACCCCATCTCGTTCATATTGCCTGCACTATATATATGTCCTAACTATATTGTTGTGTCCTCTATTATACATGCGAATGAAGAAAAGGAATGCGAGTAAGGAACATCCATGATGTTGGGTTCATTGACCCACACATCGTTAATGATGTTGTGTTGGAGCATTACCCGACGACGTGGAGGCAGACTGTGGCAGTTTCTTACAAAGCAGGAACTCAAAAGTGATATTCTATTTCCTTACCATTTTGGGTGAGTGTTTCGTCTTGAGCACATTCTCTTTGTTTACTCCATGCATGGTATGTGGCGGCTAATCGATGAGTTATGCATGACGATCGTGCATGTATCGTGTCCGCAGGTTCCACCGGATTCTGCTAGTAATTAAAGTGAACACCTCGTAATGTCTCGTCCACGACTCTCTGGATAAGGATCCAAAGCTTTGGGCCGACATCGTAAAAATGCTGCAGAAGTAATTATTTTCATTCATTTGCGCCTATATCGATCGGCCTATTTCGCTCATTTCCTAATATCAAGTAACTAATAACTCTCTTGTCCATTTAATTTTCTTTGCCTCGTAGGGTTTGGAGACGGTTCGTAGATACAAAGGTCGGTGAATTCAAAAAGACCTAGAATTCAAAAGGGTAAAGACTAAGATCGGGATATTCAGCCACCGTTGACCAATCTATGTGCATACTTTGTTCAGGAGATGATCCGAGATACACCTCTGAGCGGGTTGATCCGAGTGATACCAATGCTCGAGGAATAACCTCCGTGGACGCTAGTCCGAAGCTCGCTTCCGACCACTTCAAGAGGAACTAGCTGGATGGTTCTGCAGGGAAGTCCTCCATCCTAAAGGAGAACACTATCACGAGGACGAAGAACTTTATATGGATTAAATCATGTATGGAAACTTGTTCAAAATTGTATATGGTCATCCGATGATATTGAATATATATTGTATATTCCTCTTGAATTCTTTTTGGTTCTAATTTCAAATTTATTTGAAATTGTACATTCATATGCATGTATGTAGTACCGTAGAATATATGAAACTCCTTCAAAATTAAAATAAAGCACAAAAGAAATAAAACAAAACAAATTAAACAGAAAACAGGTTTAGGGGGCTAAAACCCTAAACTCAAGGCGGCCTTTAGTCGCGGTTGGCCGAAGAACCGCGACTAAAGGTCCTCCGCCTCGACGGTCACCTGGCGCCCACGTGGGCGGGCCTTTAGTCGCGGTTCGTAAGCAGCCGCGACTAAAGGTGGCGGCTTTAGTCGCGCTTTGCTGGTCGCGGTTGCGCAGCCGCGACTAATGGCCGTTGCGAACCGCGACCGAAGGCTATTTTTCCACCAGTGTAAAGAGAGGCTAGGACTAGTCTTGACGCTAAAATTTTTTAGCCATAGGAAACCTAATAAAATATGTATTAGCTCTCTCTCTCCTCATTTAATTCCTCTCCTTTAACACATGCGAGTTCTAGATTGGAGGGTTTGGAGGATAAAAAATGCTCAATAACTTAATTTTAGTCTCTTTAGTATTTGAATCCAAGCATGGGTGAGGCTAAAAAGTTTTAGTCCCACTACTTTTAGTCATGGGACAAAAACGTATCCAAGCACCCTCTGATGGATTGCAAATTTTATGTTTTATGGGGCGGCATCTATACGATCTGCACTGTTATGAAGAAGGTGGTATAATTCGGAAGCTCCTCGACCATTTGGGGCACCAATGATAGTGTAATCCAGCTGAATATAACGACCTGAACGCAAATGATACTTGACCGCAGCAAGAGATTTTGAAGAAAGTTTTTGAAGAAAGTTTTCACTGTACTCCTCCATTTTCTCAAGACAACAACCACTTTCTATTTAGCAGACAACAGAACTACCACAGTTGTGCTTAACAGAAAACTACAATTAACTTTTTTCCCTTTAAAATCGAGTTCTCTAAAACTGAAATCTAAACAACCACCAACAGCATAACAAGTGCACAGCAGCACTACCAGTAATGTTCAGAAGGAAATAGTAACCCCCATCACAAGTAGTATTAGGTATTAGCATTCAGTTAATTTTCAGTTTTTCAGTAATCAAATGCTTGAGGATTACATGCAGTTTACATTCAGTTTTTCAGTGCACAACAGCAATTTACATTCAGTTTTTCAGTGCGAAAATAGACATGAGTGCTAACAACCCGACAAAACAAAGTAACACCATCACCTAATAGTGGTGTTTTAAGGACCCACGCAACCTAGCATTGTAGTCAGTCACTACAAAACAGGGCAGGGGTGATGATACACAATATGTAAAACTGGCAGAAGAGTCTCACCATCCGTAGAGGGCCACATGATTGTAGTTATATTGTGTGGCTTATCCTGGATATGCATGCATTGGGATTCTTACAAAACAACATGACTTGCATGACAAGAACAGAGGAAGATAACAGTAATCGACTTAGTAAATACACAATGGATAAGTACGGCACGTACATGGAAGTCTCAATAATGCTTTCTTGTATCAAGCAAGAAAGGAAAATAGCCGTTCTACTCACATGAGTAAGTAGCATTTTTGTTTTGAA
Source organism: Aegilops speltoides (assembly GCA_021437245.1). Taxonomy (NCBI): domain Eukaryota; kingdom Viridiplantae; phylum Streptophyta; class Magnoliopsida; order Poales; family Poaceae; genus Aegilops; species Aegilops speltoides. The sequence goes on along the minus strand of CM038145.1, from coordinate 466,055,864 downwards.
ACACACATGCAGCCATGCATGGAGAGGTAGCATAACCAGTACTACTAAAATTAGGGTGGCTACATGATGATAAGTAGATTGGATATGACTGATAAGTAGTAGTGGCATTTTTGTTTTGGAACATAAATGAGCCATACATGGAGAGGTAGCATAACAAGTACTACTATTAAAATTAGGATGACTACATGATGATAGTAGTACTGCAGGCATTACTTCCACATTGCCATGATGATATCCTTTGCCGCTTTCAGTTCAGCCGGCAGGATTCTAGCTATGAGCTCCTTGAGAACAGATGGGCAGCTGGACTTAAGATGCTCGTAACCTTCACTTGCAATCATTGCCTCCAAATTGGATGGAGAAGCAAGGAATTGCAAACAAGCTTCTTTGAGACGACAGAAACCATGTTGTTCTGCTAGAGCCAAATTAGTTGCAACCATGTTGGAATCAATGTGATTGCATAGTTTCTCCTCGCATATCTGCTTTAGCCTGACAATATTGTACCTGTCAGCCGCCACTAGAAGATGGCCAGCCATCACCACATCAAGCATCGGAGGGACTGAATCGGTGTATATGAAGTGGAGCAAGGAATTGAATACATCTGGTTCCATATCACAGATTTCGATAGGAGTAGCTGTAGAACTCTCCTTCATGGCACCAAGGAGCTCTGCGTTAAAGACGGATGAGCGAGCAGCGAGGACACACCTGTGAGCAGAGAATGTCTGTCCGCCGACTTGAAAGGTCAGGTCTGCTGCAGCCTTGTTCTTGAGGAGGTCGCTGAGATGCCGGTGTAGGTCGCTTGGAGGAACCCTTGTGTCTTTGTCGTGGATGACGCTGACATCACACCTGATGGTGAGACAGTCGTCTCTCAGATGCACTGATGCCTCCAGGTCAGCCTTTTTTATCACGACTGGGTAGCTCCAGGGTGAACCTTTTGAGAAGGTACGCATAGGGTTGGCATGGCTGTATGAAGGCACTGGTTCTCCATTCTTGTCAAGTACACTGAGCGTGAATTTCGCCTTCACATCTTCGGCACCAGCAGATTGAAGAAGAAGATAAAGAGATATGGAATCAGCACAATTCGTAGCGAAACCATTTGGGCAGTATTCCACGGCCCAGTCGTGGCCTCCAACACTGAAAGGGGCAGAAGTCATCCACTCGCCGTTCTTGAGTAGAGCCTTGGCTCTTGAGTATCCATCCACCTTAAGCACACACGACTTCTCCTCAACTACAATAGCAGCAGAGATCTTGCACTGCTCTGCCATTCTAGAGGCGGGCTTGGTGGATTGGAGTAGGATGGAAGACTGGTGAGGAAAGAATTTCGCGCTCCATCAATATATAGATCAAGGTGGCTTGGGAAGTTGGATCCCTTCGTTTCACATTCAGCCAAACGGAAACAGTGGCCTGTTCGCATCTCCATTCAGATTTGAGCGCCTGCGCACATTTGCTGCCTGCCATTTACTACTCGTTTACCTTCCACTGCACTGCAAATGATTAGGGAACCTTTTCACCTGCCGATGCAATGCATGCAGCATTAATGATTTTTCATGTGAACCCAAATCGGCAAATAAGAAACAAAAGTTTTCATCTCCAGACGCTTCACCTTTCAATGACAAAAGGCACGGCCTTTCTTTTGTGATCAAATTCAGCAACAAAGAACCAATTAGCCAGGTTCGCGTTCGTGCCACCAGAAAGTATGTGCAATCGAACACCAATGATAGTACAATCCAGCTGAACGTAACGACCTGAACAATATTAAACCAATGCCCGTCACAACTAGTATTAGCTAATAGAGGATAACAATATTAAAATGATTGAGGATTAGATACAGTTTTTTTTTTGGCTTAGTGCTTTTTTTAAATACCAATATATCATTTTGAAAAACTGTTGGCTTAGTGCTTTCAACTGAATTACAAGACAAGATCCCATGGTCCACATACATGGCATCCATATTTCACATTCAGTTTTTCAGTGCGAAAGTAGACATGAGTGCTAAACTGCTAATAACCGAACAAAAAAAGAAACACCACCATCTAATAGAGCTACTTGAAGGACCACACTACCTAGCATTGTAGTCAGTCACTACAAAACAGGGCAACGGTGACGAGAACCATTCTACTCACCTGAACATAGATTAGACTGGATGATTAATACTAACAATTTTGTTCAGAAATACACTGGCAACCATACATGGAGATGTAGCATAAGTGCATAACCATTACTACCAAAATATGGATGACATATATGATAATAGTTCTGTAGGCATTACTTCCACATTGTCATGATAATATCCTTTGCTGCTTTCAGTTCAGCCGGGAGGATTCCAGCTACGAGCTCCTTGAAAACAGATGGGCAACTAGATTTCAGATGCTCATACCCATCACTCACCATCATTGCCTCCAGATTGGATGGAGAAGCAAGGAGCTTTAAACAAGCTTTTTTGAGATCATGGAAACCATGCTGCTCACCCAATGCCAAACTAGTTGCCACCATGTCGGAATCAATGTGGCTGCACAGTTTCTCCTCGCATATCAGCTTCAGCCTCCCGATATTGTATCTGTCAGCCGCAACAAGTAAATGGCCGGCCATCACCACATCAAGCACAGGAGGAACTGTGTCGGTGTATATGAAATGGAGCAACGACTTGAACACATCTGCTTCCATGTCGCAGATTTCAACAGGACTAGCTGCATAACTCTCCTCCATGGAGCCGAGGAGCTCTGCCTTGATGACCGAGCAGCGAGGACACACCTATGGGCCGAGAAACTCTGTCCACCGACCTGAAAGGTTAGGTCTGCTGCATCCTTGTTGTTTAGGAGGTCACCAACATGCTGGTGCAGGTCGCTTAGAGGAACACTTGTTTCTTCGCCGTGGATGACGGTGACATCGCACCTGATGGTAAGACTGTCGTCTCTTATATGTCAGGCTGGACGGAACGAGCAGGCTTTTGGGCCCGCTCGTGGCCCGTTCAGGACCGGACCGTACGGTCCAGGACCGATAGGAAAACTGGTCGGTCCGGGCTTCCATATTCGGCTCGAAAAAATGTCGGTCCGGTCTGGTCTTTCACCGAGCCGCTCGGTCGGACCGAGAAAACGCAGTCACCGCCGCCGCCGTTCCTCGTCGTCACGGCCATTGGCAGCCTCCGGGTGAACCACCATGTCTCCGAGCTTGCCGTTTCGTTCCTTCCTGTCCTCCCAGTGCGGCGTATCCTCTTGCAAACGATCGCCATTGCTGTCGTGCGTGCACTGCCGCCGATCTGGAGTTCTCGAACAGGGCATCGACCCCAACAGTGGCACCAATTCCTGCGGGTATTGCGGCTGCATGAGCTGAAATCGTGCCATGACACGAGCTGGGGGTTAAGACGTTTTTCTTCCAACTGAATGGAACGAAAGAATAGCCACGAACGAGTATTGCGGCCGTGACATCCAACCTCCACCCGTACGCAGCTATGTTGCTGCTGCATGAGCTGAAATCGTGCCATGCCACAAGCTCCCACAACGGCGTGATCTAACGAACCTGAAACTAATCGAAGAGGTGGACATGCACACGTTGCATGGCGAGTGATTTCTACAACAACAACAACAACAACAAAGCCTTTAGTCCCAAACAAGTTGGGGCATGGCGAGTGATTTCTGCACTAGAAATTAAGCAGTAAACATGTACACCGGGTACCAGCCCTGAAGGAGACAATCTGAACGCTCTGCGCCTCGCCGGCGCCACCAACAAGTACTGGGGCATGATCCTGAACACTCTGAAGGTGAAGCCGCAGCTGTTCGTTTCTGCGCTTCTTCTGGATGAGCCCGAAGACTATCAGTTAAATACGTGTTGTCAAACTTTCAGAAAATTCAGTTTGTCAGTTTCACTCGCGCACGTCGCCCAACTCGCGCATGTAGTCCAGTTCGCCAGTTTCACTCGGGCACGTCGTCCGGTTCGTCACATCACTTGCGCACGTTGCCCAACTTGCCACTGCACCTGCACACATCAACCCCGCCAATTTGGTCCCTTCGGTCTATTCGGTCTGGCCCGGGCTTCGTCGCCGCCGGTCCGGTCTCTGAGATCAGGACCGTCATGCTGCTCGGTCCGGTCCGGCCCGGACCGCCGGCGGCCGGTCCAAACGACAGCTCGGACCGGGACCGGACCGTGTCCACCCTGACTTATATGCGCCGATGCCTCCAGATCAGCCTTCTTGATGAAGTTAGGGTAACCCCAGTTATCACCTTTGCTTAAGGTGTCCATAGGGTACGTACAGCTGTATGAAGGCACCGGTTCTCCATTCTCGTCAAGTACACTCACTGAACGTGAACTTCGCCTTCACATCTTCAGCATCGGCAGATTCCAAACATAGAAAAAGAGATATGAAATCGGTAAAATCATCATCGTTACCGTTTGGGTAATAGCACACGGCCCAGTCGTGGCCTCCAACACTGAAAGGGGTAGAGGCCACGTCCTCGCCGTTCTTGTGTAGTGCCTTGGCTCTTGAGTATCCATCTACCTTGAGCACATATGACCGCGCATATGACCTTTCCTCAGATACCATGGCCGCAGAAATCTTGCATTCATCTGACATTCTGGAGGTGGGAATTTTGTTCCCTCTATATATATATATGACAGCATATATATATATATATATATATATATATATATATATATATATATATATATATATATATATATATATATATATATATTCATTCTCGCTGTCTAGTATGATGTCGCTAGAAGCACGGCCGCCGCCGGCGCTAGGGATTGGAGGTGGTGGCGCCAGGAGGATGGGAGGCAGAGCCCGGGAGCAGAGACGCGCGGGGGCGGTTGAAGCAGTGGAGCGGATAGCTAGTTAGGTTTTCTGCCGGATGGTTTTTACCAGACGCTGTCAGAAAAGCGGACGGCCGAGATCGGCTCAGGCAGGAGGCAGGACGGTTGAGACTGTATTCGCCCTGATCAGGTAATGGTATTAGGGCATGTACAATGGTGTTATCTTAAGGGTGCCACATAGGATAATTGGTGAGGTGGAAGAGAGAGAAACCATAAGAAAGGGTTTGCCTTCTCTTAATTAAGAGATGATCTCTTAGCAACAATTGTCTCATCACATATTTAGGAATATCTAGTTATTGGAGACAAGACTAAGAATAACCTATCGGAAAATCTAACGCCCACACGTGTGGGCATTTGAACATCGCCCACACGCCTCCATCACCACTCATTTTGCCACGTATGAATAGATGACATCAACATAAATCTTTTTGGTTTTCGGCTTAAAAATGTTTTATCTCCTAATTAAAAAAGCAAATTAAAAATCCATTTTCACCATTAAATCCGTCTCGACGAGATCTTCAAAACTACACCCCATGTTGATATGTTTCGACGATTTTTTTTCCTAGAAGTTGACATGATGTTTACACTGTAGTTGTCATAGTGCTTAAACTAAAGTTGCCATGTGGCAATTTTAGTTTTTTGATGATGGCAATTCCAGTACTTTGACCATGAAAATATTTCTTGTGTGAACCATGGCAATTTTAAGTGCATGTATCATGGCAATTTTAGTTTATGGTGCATGGTAAGTCTAGTTTCTTAATTCTCCGTTTTATAATATGTTAAAATTACTTTTAAATGTAAAAGAAAATAGCTGAAACAGATCATGGCAACTTCAGTGTAAATATCATGGCAATTCAAGTGCAATAGACATGGCAACTTTTAACAAAAAGAAAAATTGGCCGAAATATATCGATACGAGATCTAGTTTCGAAGATCTCGTCGCGAGGGATTTGATGGTGAAAACGGATCTTCAATCTGATTTTTTCATTTAAGAGATAAAATATTTTAAAAACTGAAAATCCAAAAAAATTCCACATGCATGCGGTGACATGGCGTAATCTGTATATTATAGGGCGTGTGGGCAGGTTTTGGCTCCCACCACACGTGTGGGCGTTAGTGTTGTCCTAACTTATTGTATATCACTTTTTACGACCCCCCCCCTTGGCCTCCGCGTCGCTCCCACAGGGGCGACTCGGGCGGCGCCAACCCTAGCCCGCCGCCGGCCTCCCTCCCCCTTCTCCTCTACCTCATCGCCACCGGAGGGGGTCATCGGCATGCCGCGCGGCCGCCGGGGAAGGTGACGGCGGGGATTTGCCTGCTCCGTCGCGCGCGGGGGGCTCCGGAGCCAAGGCAGCAGCCTCGGGTGGTGGCGCGACGCCGTCCTCAGCCAAAAGCAGCCGCGGGTGCTAGCCGGATGCCTTGGCCGCGCGGGCGGCAAGGCGGCGGCGGGTTGAGGCTGCTGGACGCCGGGCCGTGGGGTCGGCCATCCAGATCTAATGCCTTCACCTCCAACGCTCGGGTCCCCTTTCAGATCCGGTCTTCGGTCGTCCCAGGCTGCCGGTGCCGGGTTTGAAGATGGGGCTGGGGGCGGTGAAGTGCCCGGAGAAATCCAGGCCGATTCAGCCGTCCACGACAGCGGCGACGCCTGCGGGCGCCGTCCCCTACCTGTAGGCGCCGTTATGGTACTCCCCTCCCCCTTTTGCCTTACTCCCCTGCTCGTTACCGGGCGAAAGCCAAAATCCTTCTGGATTGGGCGGCAGCGACGCCCGTGGCGTCGTCACCTTCTTGAAGGTGCCGCCTTTGGTGAGTTTTGGGGCGTTGGCGAGCTCGCTCCGTTGGTAGGTGTTTGGCGGCTGCGTGGTTGAAGTCTGCGGTGTTTGGGATTCCTCCATTGCAGCTTTGTCATCAACAGTCTCGCCGTGCATTTGCTTCTCCTTGTGTGCAATTCCCTGTCAGTGCCCAGGTTCCCCTTTGTTGAACTTGGAGCTGCATGTTGGCGGTGCTCTGATTTGGTCTTCCCGGTGGCAACGGTGGCGGTTACTCATCTTAGCTCTTGGGAGAGCGTCTGTATCTTCCGACAGATCGGCGCCTCGTGCCATGCGAGGGGGCAGGGAGCCCTTTTCATAGATGGAGGAGGTCGTATCCGTTTTGACCGCAGCCCATGGAGCTGACAATGTGTAACTTCCAATCTGCTAGTTGTGTCTCCTCAAGGCCTTCTTGGTGTCACTGAGCGGTGGACTGCGATCGGTGGAGAGCTGCTCTTGGGCTTTAGTTTCTTCATCTCTGCTTGTAGGTTGTATGAAGCTAGCTAGCTGTTGCAGAGCACTATGTATCTCTTAGCTGTTTTGTTTTTCTGTTCCTGTAAGTGGGTTGATGATGTAATCCTGGCCGGTTGATGACTTTGTTAATTCAAAGCCGGGCTCGATTTGAGCCTTCGTTCTAAAAAAATCACTCTTTATTGTCTTATCTAGATTACGTGGTGGGATTAAGATAAGACAGCCTTATCAACCATTGCACATGCCCTTAGAAGCATCCTGGCCATTGTGGGAAGAACGGGCAAGAGAAACATTAGAACACCAACGACAGCAATACAACATCTTTTCTGTCATGGTCACGTTTAGCATCTCAACAAAATGTTGATATTTTGAAGAAAACGTTTGCTTTCATCCGGTTGATTTCTTCCTCCTGTAAACCGCTCCCTCTGCTCGACACGTGTCGCACTGGCCCCACGCACGGCTCTCCATTTTCCTTAGGGTTGAGATCCTCTACAGTACCATATGATGCTGTAGTGTCGATGACATGTGGGGCCAGGATCCTAACCCTTTTCCTTATCCCTTCGCACGATCCACAGGCTGCACAAACCATCTGTTTTCCTCCGCTTCATCCCCTACCTTTTTCTCCCACTGGATCTCGCCATTTCTCTACTCCGGCAGCTCATGCCCAGCCATCATGCACAACCAGCTGCTGCAGGGAGGGGGGAGTGCTATAGTGAAGCCGTCAATGCGTCGTGGGGTACTGTGATGGAGCTGCGACACTCGGGGGAGAGGGAGGAAGAGGAGATAGCCGGTGCCGCGATGGAGCACGGCTGCGCCGATGGTGGCGCGACACTGAAGCTTCGCCGGCGGCCAATCGGGGGTGCTGCGATGGGAGATGCGACGGCAGCCGGGGCTGCGATAGAGCAACACCCGCACGGTGGGGCGCTGCAGTGAAGCATGCCGTCGGGGTGCTGTGATGTAGCACCGTGGCGCCGGCGACGGTGCTGCACTGAAGCTTCGCGGGCGGCCATGCGATGGGGGCGCTGCAGTGAAGCATGCGGCGGCCGTCAGGGTGCTGTGAAGGAGCACCGCCGCGCTGGCGACGGAGCTGCGCTGAAGCTTCGTCGGCGGCCACGAGTGCTGTGACAGGAGGTGCGACGGCGGCCGCGCGGTGGGGCGCTGCAGTGAAGCATTCGGCGGCCGTCGGGATGCTGCGATGGAGGGCCGCCTTGGCTGCAATGGAGCGCTGCCGTTTGTGATTGGTGTGGCTTCAATGCTTTTTTGTGATTGGTGTTGCTTCAATGCTTTTTTGTGATTGGTGTTGCTTCAACGTCGCCGGTGTGGCTTCAATGCTTTTTTGTGATTGGTGTTGCTATGGCCATGGCTGCAATGGAGCAGCATGCCGATGCTCCCGGTGCTGCATGTCGGAGCTGCCGGAGCGCTGCCCGGCGATGCTGCGGTGGGTGGCTGCTCTTGGCAGGGACGGATTCAAGGAGGGACGAGGAGGGGGGCTAGACCTCCCCTGACAATCGTGTCGTCCCTCGATGGCGTTCAGTTAATCGCTACTTGCTCGTGCTCGCCCCCCTAACGTGAAGCATCAACGCCTCAGCCCATGTACAGCCCAATCTCTTTGCTAAAAGCACAAAAAAAGATAAAGAGAATAAAAGCCCATCGTGGAGGACAAGAGAAGCTGTTGGTTGCAGGCTTGCCGGCCCCACGCAGCCACGACTTGGAGTTGGACTACCCACACAGTCACGTTGCTAGACGCTAAGAGCATTACTAGTAGAACCCTCAAACCCTCACTAGCGTTTTAAGGGTCCAAAAATGGTCTTTTTGTGCACTTTTACGGGTTGAAAAATGGGGGCAAAGATTAGAACCCTCAAACCCAACCCTTATAACGGAATATTCCCCATGAACGATATTGTCGTTGCGGGCATACCGTCGAGCACCTCATGCACGACAGCCGAGGGCAGCGCAGAGGAGGAGGGTGGATGGCGGGCGCGGGTGGATGGCGGGCGGGCGCAAGCGGAGGGCAGGGGCTGGGGTGGGAGGCGGAGGCGGAGGGCGCGGGGGCGGGAGGCGGAGGGCGTGGGAGCGGGCACGGGCCGAAGGGCGGTGGCGGCGGGTCGAGGCGGAGGGCGCGGAGTGAAGGAAATATGCCCTAGAGGCAATAATAAAGTTATTATTTATTTCCTTATTTCATGATAAATGTTTATCATTCATGCTAGAATTGTATTAACCGGAAACTTGATACATGTGTGAATGTATAGACAGAACAACATGTCACTAGTATGCCTCTACTAGACTAGCTTGTTAATCAAAGATGGTTATGTTTCCTGACCATGAACAAAGAAGTTGTTATTTGATTAACAAGGTCACATCATTAGTAGAATGATCTGATTGACATGACCCATTCCATTAGCTTAGCACACGATCGTTTAGTATGTTGCTACTGCTTTTTATCCATGACATATACATGTTCCTGAAACTATGAGATTATGCAACTCCGTTTACGGAGGAACACTTTGGTGCTACCAAACGTCCACAACGAATGGGTGATTATAAAGGAGTACTACAGGTGTTTCCAAAGGTAGATGTTGGGTTGGCGTATTTCGAGATTAGGTTTTGTCACTCCGATTGTCGGAGAGGTATCTCTGGGCCCTCTCGGTAATACACATCACTTAAGCCTTGCAAGCACGACAACTAATGAGTTAGTTGTGAGATGATGTATTACAGAACGAGTAAAGAGACTTGCCGGTAACGAGATTGAACTAGGTATTGGATACCGACGATCGAATCTCGGACAAGTAACATACCGATGACAAAGGGAACAACGTATGTTGTTATGCGGTCTGACCGATAAAGATCTTCGTAGAATATGTAGGAACCAATATGGGCATCCAGGTCCCGCTATTGGTTATTGACCGTGAATAGTTCTAGGTCATGTCTACATTGTTCTCGAACCGTAGGGTCCGCACGCTTAAGGTTTCGATGGCGGTTATTATGAGTTTATGTATTTTGATGTACCGAAGAAGTTCGAGTCCGGATGTGATCACGGACATGACGAGGAGTCTCGGAATGGTCGAGACATAAAGATTGATATATTGGAAGCCTATGTTTGGAGTTCGAATGGTTCGGCGGCGGAATTTACTGGAAAACCGGAGGTTACCGGAACCCCGGGAGGTAAATGGGCCTCGGTGGGCCTCGAGGGAGAAGAGGGGCCGGCCAGAGGTGGTGGCGCCCTCTCCCCCAGTCCGAATAGGACAAGGAGGGGGCGCGGCTCCTCTCTCTTCCCTCCCCAATCCTATTCCAACTAGGAAGGGGAGTCCTACTCGGTGGGAGTAGGACTCCTCCCCAGCCTAGCTAGGCCGGCCGGCCTCCCCTCCCCTCCTTTATATCACGGGGCAGGGGCACCCTAGAACACACAAGTTTGATCTTTGGATCGTTCCTTAGCCGTGTGCGGTGCCCCTCCACCATATTCCACCTCGGTCATACCGTCACAAGCTTAGCGCGAAGCCTGCTGCGATGAAACATCAAGATCGTCACCACGCCGTCGTCTTGTGAAACTCTCCCTCGACACTCGGCTGGATCGAGTATCGAGGGGCGTCATCGAGCTGTCGTGTGTCAAGAACTGGGGCGCGGAGTGCTGCGCCGGATCGGTCGGATCGCGAGGAGAACGTCGACTACTTCCTCTACGTTGTGATCGCTTCGCTTGGTCTACAAGGGTATGTAGACAACACTCTCCCCTCTCGTTGCTATACATCACCATGATCTTGCGTGTGCGTAGGAGAATTTTTGAAATTACTCGTTCCCCAAGAGTGGCATCGAGCCTAGGTTTTTCTATGGTTTGATGTTTTGCAGAGTAGAACACAAGTGAGTTGTGGGCGATACAAGTCATACTTCCTACCAGCATGTCATACTTTGGTTCAGCGGTATTGTGAGATGAAGCGGCCCGGACCGACATTACAGCAGACGCTTCGCGAGACTGGTTTCACCGCCACGAGCACTCGTTGCTTAAAGGTGACTGGTGGGTGCTGTCTCTCTCACTTTAGTTGAACTGAAAGTGGCTCGCCGGTCCTTGAAGAACGTTAAAAGCGGAGTCTATTTGACGAAATATCGTTGTGGTTTTGATGCGTGGGTGAGATGGATCTTGCTTAAGCCCGTAGCAGCCACGTAAAATTTGCAACAACAAAGTAGAGGACGTCTAACTTGTTTTTGCAGGGCATGTTGTGATGTGATATGGTCAAGGCGTGATGCTATATTTTATTGTATGAGATGATCATGTTTTGTAACCGGTTATCGGCAATCGGCAGAGCCATATGGTTGTCGCTTTATTGTATGCAATGCAATCGCTACTGTAATGCTTTACTTTATCACTAAGCGGTAGAGATAGTCGTAGAAGCATAAGTTTGGCGAGACGACAACAATGCTACGATGGAGATCAAGGTGTCGCGCCGGTGACGATGGTGATCATGGTGGTGCTGCAAGATGGGGATCGTGAAGCACAAGATGATGATGACCATATCATATCACTTATATTGATTTGCATGTGATGTTTATCCTTTTATGCATCTTATCTTGCTTTGATTGACGGTAGCATTATAAGATGATCTCTCACTAAACTATCAAGAAGTGTTCTCCCCAAGTATGCACCGTTGCCAAAGTTCGTCGTGCCCAGACACCACGTGATGATCGGGTGTGATAAGCTCTACGTCCATCTACAACGGGTGCAAGCCAGTTTTTGCACACGCAGAATACTTGGGTTATACTTGACGAGCCTAGCATATGCAGATATGGCCTCGGAACACAGAGACCGAAAGGTCGAGCGTGAATCATATAGTAGATATGATCAACATAAGATGTTCACCATTGAAAACTACTCCATTTCACGTGATGATCGGTTATGGTTTAGTTGATTTGGATCACGTGATCACTTGGATGACTAGAGAGATGTCTTTCTAAGTGGGAGTTCTTAAGTAATATGATTAATTGAACTTAAATTTATCATGAACTTAGTACTGATAGTATCTTGCTTGTTTATGTTTGATTGTAGATAGATGGCTCGTCTTTGTTGTTCCGTTGAATTTTAATGCGTTCCTTGAGAAAGCAAAGTTGAAAGATGATGGTAGCAATTACACGGATCGGGTCCGTAACTTGAGATTATCCTCATTGCTGCACGTAAGAGTTACGTCTGGATGCACCGCTAGGTGCCGACCTCTTGCTAATGCAACCGCAGATGTTATGAGCGTCTGGCAAAGCAAAGTGATGACTACTCTATAGTTCAATGTGCCATGCTTTACGGCTTAGAACCGGGACTTCAACGACGTTTTGAGCGTCATGGAGCATATGAGATGTTCGGGAGTTGAAGTTGATATTCAACAGAATGCCCGGATTGAGAGATATGAGGTCTCCAATAAGTTCTATAGCTGCAAGATGGAGGAGAACAGTTACATTAGTGAGCATATACTCGTAATGTCCGGGTACTACAATCACTTGACACAATTGGGAGTTAATCTTCCGGATGATTGTGTCATTGATGAATTCTCAATCACTGCCACCAAGCTACAAAGGCTTCGTGATGAACTATAATATGCAAGGGTTAGTAAAGACTATACCGAGCTCTTCGCAATGCTAAAGGCTGCGGAGGTAGAAATCAGAAGGAGCATCAAGTGTTGATGGTCAATAAGACCACTAGTTTCAAGAAGAAAGGCAAAGGGAAGAAGAAGGGAATCTCAAGAAGAACAGCAAGCAAGTTGCTACTCGGGAGAAGAAACCCAAGTCGGCCCTAAACCTGAAACCGAGTGCTTCTCTTTAGCGATCGTCACTTGAAGCGGAACTGCCCCAAGTATTTGGCGGATAAGAAGGATGGCAAGGTGAACAAAGGTATATGTGATATACATGTTATTGATGTGTACCTTACTAGAGCTCGCAGTGCACTGGTATTTGATCTGGTTCATTGCTAATATTTGCAACTCAAACAGAGGACTACTGATTAGCGAACAACGGCAAAGGGCGAGGTGACGATCGCGTGGGAAATGGTTCCAAAGTCGATGTGATCGCGGTCGGCACGCTACCTCTACATCTACCTTCGGGATTAGTTTTAGACCTAAATAATTGTTATTTGGTGCTGCGTTAAGCATGAACATTATATCTGGATCTTGTTTGATGCGAGGCGGTTATTCATTTAAATCGAGAGAATAATGGTTGTTCTATTTATATGAGTAATATCTTTTATGGTCATGCACCCTTGAGGAGTGGTCTATTTCGATGAATCTCGATAGTAGTGATACACATATTCATAATGTTGAAACCAAAAGATGCAGAGTTGATAATGATAGTGCAACTTATTTGTGGCACTTGCCGTTTAGGTCATATCGGTGTAAAGCGCATGAAGAAACTCCATCTTGATGGACTTTTGGAGTCACTTGATTATGAATCACTTGGCACTTAAGAACCATGCCTCATGGGCAAGATGACTAGAACACCGTTCTCGGTACTATGGAGAAGCAACAGATTTGTTGGAAATCATACATACGGATGTATGTGGTCCAATGAATGTTGAGGCTCGTGGCGGATATCGTTATTTTCTCACCTTCACAGATGACTTAAGCGAGATATGGGTATATCTACTTAATGAAACATAAGTCTGAAACGTTTGAAAAGTTCAAAGAATTTCAGAGTGAAGTTGAAAATCATCGTAACAAGAAAATTAAATTTCTACGATCGATCGTGGAGGTGAATATTTGAGTTCGAGTTTGGTCTACATTTGAAACAATGCGGAATAGTTTAGCAACTCACGCCACCGGAACACCACAACGTAATGGTGTGTCGAGCGTCGTAATCACACTTTACTAGATATGGTGCGATCTATGATGTCTCTTACAGATTTACGCTATCGTTTTGGGGTTATGCTCTAGAGACGCCGCATTCACCTTGAATAGAACACCGTCGAAATCCGTTGAGGCGACACCTTATGAACTGTGGTTTAGCAAGAAACCAAAGTTGTCGTTTCTTAAAGTTTGGGGATGCGATGCTTATGTGAAAAAGCTTCAACCTGATAAGCTCGAACCCAAATCGAAAATGTGTCTTCATAGGATACCCAAAGGAGCGATTGGGTACACCTTCTATCACAGATCCGAAGGCAAGACATTCGTTGCTAAGAATGGATCCTTTCTAGAGAAGGAGTTTCTCTCGAAAGAAGTGAGTGGGAGAAAGTGGAACTTGATGAGGTAATAGTACCTTCTCCCTTACTTGAAAGTAGTTAAATCGCGAAACCAGTTTACGAGACACCTACACCAAGTAGTGAGGAAGTTGATGATGTTGATCATGAAACTTGAGATCAAGTTCTTCTGAGAACCTCGTAGATCAACGAGTAAGATCCGCACTGAGTGGTGCGGTAATCCTGTTCGGAAGTCATGCTACTAGATCATGATGAACCTCACGAACTATGAAGAAGCGATGGTGAGCCCAGATTCCATAAAATGGCTTGAGGCCATGAAATCGAGATGGGATCCATGTATGAAAACAAAGTATGGACTTTGGTTGACTTGCCGAGGTAGGCAAGCAATAGAAAACAAGTGGATCTTCAAGAAGAAGACCGACGACGACGGTAATATTCTTGTCTATAAAGCTCGACTTATGCATAAAGGTTTCGACAAGTTCAAGGGATTGACTACGATGAGACCTTCTCACCCTTAGCGATGCTTAAGTCCGTCCGAATCATGTTAGCAATTGCGCATTTTATGATTATGAAATTTGGCAAATGGATGTAAAGACTGCATTCTGAATGGATTTACGGAAGAAGAGTTGTATATGATGCAACGAGAAGGTTTTATCGATCCAAAGGGAGCTAACAAAGTGTGCAAGCTCCAGTGATCCATCTATGGACTGGTGCAAGCATCTCGGAGTTGGAATAAGCGCTTTGATAGTGTGATCAAAGCATTTGGGTTTGTCTGCACTTTTGGAGAAGCTTTGTATTTACAAGAAAGTGAGTGGGAGCTCTGTAGCATTTACGATATTATATGTGGATGACATATTGCTGATCGGAAATGATATAGAATTCTGGATAGCATAAAGGGATACTTGAATAAGAGTTTTTCAATGAAAGACCTTGGTGAAGCTGCTTACATATTGGGCATTAAGATCTATAGAGATAGATCAAGGCGGCAATTGGACTTTCACAAAGCACATACCTTGACAAAATTTTGAAGAAGTTCAAAATGGATCAAGCAAAGAAAGGGTTCTTGCACGTGTTACAAGGTGTGAAGTTGAGTCGGACTCAATGCCCGACCACTGCGAGAAGATAGAGAAAATGAAAGATGTTCCTATGCTTGACCATAGGCTCTATCATGTATGCAATCTTGTACCGGACTGATGTGTGCCTTGCTATAAGCCTAGCGAGGAGGTACCAAAGTAATCGAGTGGATCAACTGGACAGCGGTCAAGAACATCTGAAATACGAAAAGGACTAAGGATATGTTTCTCGTATATGGAGGTGACAAAGAGCTCATTATGGCAGTTACGTTGATGCAAGCTTTGACATCGATCCGGACGATTCTAAATCGCAGACGGATCGTATTTACACTAAGCGGAGGCTGTCGGTTGGTGCAGTTCTAAACAAAGCGTCGTGGCGGGATCTACATGTGAAGCGGAATACATAGCAACCGGGCAGCTAATGAAGGATGCGGATGAAGGAGTTCATATCGATCTAGGTGTCATACCTAGTGCATCGGGTCAATGAAAATCTTACGTGACAATCTTGGACCAATTGCCTTAGCAAAGGAATCCAGATTTCACAAGAGGACCAAGCACATCAAGAGACGCTTCAATTCCATCCGGGACTTAGTCCGGTGGGAGACATAGAGATTTGCAAGATACATACGGATCTGAATGTTGCGACCCGTTGACTAAGCCTCTTCCACGAGCAAAACATGATCAGCACCAAGACTCCATGGGTGTTAGAATCATTACTATGTAATCTAGATTATTGACTCTAGTGCAAGTGGGAGACTGAAGGAAATATGCCCTAGAGGCAATAATAAAGTTATTATTTATTTCCTTATTTCATGATAAATGTTTATCATTCATGCTAGAATTGTATTAACCGGAAACTTGATACATGTGTGAATGTATAGACAGAACAACATGTCACTAGTATGCCTCTACTAGACTAGCTTGTTAATCAAAGATGGTTATGTTTCCTGACCATGAACAAAGAAGTTGTTATTTGATTAACAAGGTCACATCATTAGTAGAATGATCTGATTGACATGACCCATTCCATTAGCTTAGCACCACGATCGTTTAGTATGTTGCTCTGCTTTTTATCCATGACATATACATGTTCACGAAACTATGAGATTATGCAACTCCGTTTACGGAGGAACACTTTGGGTGCTACCAAGCGTCCAACGTATGTGGGTGATTATAAAGTTATTGGGAATAGTTCGAGTAATTTCAAAATTTTCCTTTCGACGCACACGCAAGATCATGGTGATGTATAGCAACGAGAGGGAAGCCTAGAGTTCGTTGTCCACATACCCTTGTAGACCCGAGGCGAAGCGATCACAACGTAGAGGAAGTAGTCGACGCTCTCCTTGCGATCCGACCGATCCGTAGCGCCACTCGCGCCCCGAAGTTCTTGACACACGTACAGCTCGATGACGCCCTCGTACTCGATCCAGCCGAGTGTCGAGGAGAGTTCCACAAGACGACGGCGCAGGACGATCTTGATGTTTCACCGGCGCGAGGCTTCGCTTAAGCTTCATGACGATAACCGAGGTGGAATATGGTGGAGGGGGCACCGACACGGCTAAGGAACGATCTCACGATCAACTTGTGTGTTCCAAGGTGCCCCTGCCCCGTATATAAAGGAGCAAGGGGAGGGGCCGGCGGCCAAGGAGGCGCGCTGGAGTCCTACTCCCTCTGGAGTAGGATTCCCCCAATCCTAGTTGGACTAGGATTCTGGAGGGGGAAAGAGAGAGAGGGGGCGGCCCTTCTCCTAGTCCTAATAGGACTAGGGAAGGGGGAGGCGCGCCTGCCTAGGGCTGGCCCTTTCTCCTTTCCACTAAGGCCCATCGAGGCCCATTTACCTCCCGGGGTTCCGTAACCTCCGGTACTCAAGAATTCCGCCACCACCCGAATCATTCGAACTCCAAACATAGGCTTCCAATATATCAATCTTTATGTCTCGACCATTCGAGACTCCTCGTCATGTCCGTGATCACATCCGGGACTCGAACTCCTTCGTACATCAAAATACATAAACTCATAATAACCGCCATCGAAACCTTGCGTGCATGGACCCTACGGTTCGAGAACAATGTAGACATGACCTAGAACCATTCACGTCAATAACCAACAGCGGACCTGGATGCCCATATTGGTTCCTACATATTCTACGAAGATCTTTATCGGTCGATCGCATAACAACATACGTTGTTCCTTTGTCATCGGTATGTTACTTGCCCGAGATTCGATCGCGGTATCCAATACCTAGTTCAATCTCGCTACCGCAAGTCTCTTTACTCGCTCAGTAATACATCATCTCACAACTAACTCATTAGTTGTAGTGCTTGCAAGGCTTTAGTGATGTGCATTGCCGAGAGGGCCCAGAGATACCTCTCCGGCAATCGGAGTGACAAAACCTAATCTCAAATACGCCAACCCAACATCCGCCTTTGGAGACACCAGTAGTACTCCTTTATAATCACCCAGCTTACGCCAGACGCTTGGGTAGCACCAAAGTGTTCCTCCGTAAACGGAGTTGCATAATCTCATAGTTATAGGAACATGTATAAGTCATGGATAAAAGCAGAGCAACATACTAAACGATCGTGTGCTAAGCTAAGGGAATGGGTCATGTCAATCGATCATTCTACTAATGATGTGACCTCATTAATCAAATAACAACTCCTTTGTTCATGGTTAGGAAACATAACCATCTTTGATTAACAAGCTAGTCTAGTAGAGGCATACTAGTGACATCTTGTTTTGTCTATGCATTCACACATGTATCATGTTTCCGGTTAATACAATTCTAGCATGAATGATAAACATTTATCATGAAATAAGGAAATAAATAATAACTTTATTATTGCCTCTAGGGCATATTTCCTTCACTCTCCCCCCCAGTCCGAATAGGACAAGGAGGGGGGGGGGCGCCCCCTCTCCTCTTTCCCCTCCCCCAATCCTATTCCAACTAGGAAAGGGGGGGAGTCCTACTCCCGGTGGGAGTAGGACTCCTCCCGGCCCCTAGCTAGGCGGCCGGCCTCCCCCTCCCTCCTTTATATACGGGGCAGGGGGCACCCTAGAACACACAAGTTTGATCTTTGGATCGCTCCTTAGCCGTGTCGGTGCCCCCTCCACCATATTCCACCTCGGTCATACCGTCATGAAGCTTAGGCGAAACCTGCTGCGGTGAAACATCAAGATCGCCACCACGCCGTCGTCTTGACGAAACTCTCCCTCGACACTCGGCTGGATCGGAGTACGAGGGCGCCATCGAGCTGTACGTGTGTCAAGAACTCGGGCGCCGAAGTAACGGCGCCGGATCGGTCGGATCGCGAGGAGAACGTCGACTACTTCCTCTACGTTGTGATCGCTTCCGCCGGGTCTACAAGGGTATGTAGACAACACTCTCCCTCTCGTTGCTATACATCACCATGATCTTGCGTGTGCGTGGGAGAATTTTTGAAATTACTACGTTCCCCAACACGGAGTCGGAGGGGCGGGAGGAGGAGAGGCCGGGGCGGAGGCGAGGCGGCGGGTGGGAGGCGGAGGCGGCGGCGGGCGACGGGAGTAGAAGCAGGCGGCAGCGGCGGACGGATGGCGACGGCCGGGCGGGCGAAAGCGGCCGCAGCCGGGAGGAGGTGGAGGAGTGGTGGGCGGTTGGGGCGGGCGCGGAGGTCGACGGGCGACCGGCGGCGGCGGGGCGACTTAGCAGTGCTTGTCATGCGGCGGGCGCTGGCGCGGAGTTAGCGCGAAGATAACCGCCAAGTGAGGGTTGGGGTAGGTTTTGCTCCCCAACGCTTACTTCTGAGGGTTGGGAGTGGGTTTGAGGGTTGGATCTTTAAAATTTTTCAAGGGTTTGAGGGTTAAGGGGTTCTAGTCTACGCGATTTTTTGCTCGCAAACTGTAAAAAAGCAGTTATTTATAAGGGTTTGAGGGTTTGAGAGTTCTGCTAGTAATGCTCTAACCTCTTCGTTTCCAAACCGCATCTGTAATCGCAACTGAAACCTGCAAGTGTTGGCTCCTGATCGGATCTCTCCATCGCGCCTCCATCGAAAAGGGGCGAAAGGAAGAGGATGCCGTGACAGGCAGACGCCCATCCACGGGCACGTTGCCGCCTTGCCGGCAGACCGGACGCAGCGATGAGCTGCAAGTCTAGGGCCGTGGAGGGAAAAAGTGGTACTGAATCGACAAGGTTGCAACCAAAACCGATCGCCGCCGGCGATGTGACGCTGCGCGCCTACGCCCTGTGCTCTGCGATGATGGAATGACGCAAGGATATTGTTTGGTTAGTTTACTTCGCTGATGTATATTGTACAATCTTGATCTGGATACTACTGCTATATTAATTTTTTTGTAGAAGATATATTACAATTTACAAAGTTTCTGCGTTTAGATGGAATATAATCAGCTTATCTGCATAGACTTGTTTTATCATCACTAGGCCTTATGCATTGATGACATACATTTGACTAAATGAATTGTGAATTGTGTATGTATAGTCATGAATAGGATATAATTTATCCATTCTACAGCAGAGCTAGTTTTACAACCTGTATCCGGCTCTATGATCGTAAGTTTCTATCGCAATCAATTAATCTAAAGCTAGTGAAAAAATAGCATCGATTCTAGTCCATCAAATGAGCACATTTGATCTATGTGACGTTAAAGCAAATGAGTAAACCATTGAAGATGCAAGGCTAAGGCTTAGGATTGCCATATGGCATATCTATTTTTTCACTCGTTGTCTTCCGCCCCTATGTCTAAATCCTGACTCCGTCCCTGGCTCTTGGAGCTACGTTGCATCACTTCCAGCGTCTCCAGTGCCACCAGGTTACATGATGGATGTGCAAGGACGGGTGCTGCGTTGCTCTAATGGGATGTGATCTGACGAGGAAGACGTGAGGCGAGGCTGTGTTGCTTGGATCAAATGGCGACCCAACGCCATATCGGACGGCTACCCAGGCGGTGATTTCTGAGAGAAATCATCCGGCTGATTTGTAGCAGCCGCCATATTTTAAACTAAGATCGCCTTTGGAGTTGGAGCTCTACTGGTCAATTGTGCAATTGCGTTTAATGAAACTTTTTGGGCCCAGGCTACGGACACCGCTGATCATGGAGGAGCGACTTCGATAGAGCACTTGATGAAGGATCATGGGAGAGATGATGGGATCTGACTTCATGCTCTAGTTTTTTTTTTCTTTGAGCCGGATCATGAAAACAAACTCTGATAATCTTTAGTTTGTTTCTTTATTTCAACTTGTTTTCTAAAAGAGACATGTTTTACCTTTAAAATCGTGGGTGTTTCTTTATTTCAAATGCTCTAGTTAAAATCGAGGTCCACCAGCAACACTCGATAGTGGTACATGCCTGATATTTTGCCAGGACGCTCGATGGTGGCACATACCTAAATTGTTGGTGTGTAGAGCCCTTCTTTCTTACCTCCACTTCCACTCATATCCTATGCACATGTTGCTCATATAACGCATCCGCCTCACTGATGACACAACCAACAATGTTCCATTTATGTTAAAGATTTGGCATCGGTGTCGCACCGATCGCCGGCGTGATGGTAGCATCGTAGTTAATAGCGCATTTGATTATGAATTGACCGTAAAATTTAGCATACTAACTTGGACGGATATGCTCAAGCAATTTGAGAAGTAACCCTGATACTATGACAACATTCAAAAGAAATCCCTTAATGTAGCCGATGAGGATTGTTTTGCGATGATGTTACGTAAACACATGTCAATGAGGACTATGATATTGGTTCATATTATTATCAGTGGGACCGGGCAAGAGTGCATCATTAACGGGGAATCAACATCCTCTGCTAAAACGCCGCAACATATCCTAGACAAGCTTTTTATTGAAGGTTGAGAGAAGGTAATCGAGCAGGAAGGGTACTCCAGTGCATCAACATCCTCTGCTAAAACGCCTCAACCTATCCTAGACAAGCTTTTTATTGAAGGTTGAGAGAAGGTAATTGAGAAGGAAGGGTACTCTAGTGCATCAACATCCCCTGCTCAAAGAACTCAACCTAGATAAGCTTCTCAAGTTCTCATTGAGGGCCAATAGGAGGAAAGTGATTTAGAAGATGTGTTTTGGTGATTTATGACAGAACAATTGAGAGGACTAAGTGGTTAATTATCAAGTTTATTTGAGAAAATTAGTCATCGTGTATTTATGGATATCTATATATCCTCATTTATGAATTTCTGCCTAGTACAGCTGAGTTGTGACTTTGGAATTTTTGCATTTGAGAACTGCTCTATTTATTGTAGTATATAAGACATTGGTTTTACTGCATACCAACATGTGGTTGGATGGTTAGAGGGACAGTGGTATCCCAGCCCACCAGGATTCAAGTCACGGTGCTCGCATTATTTCTGAATTTATTTCAGGATTTCCGCGATGCTGCGCTTTTAGTGGGAGGAGACATTCCCGTAAGGAATTATATCCTTTTAGATAGCCCCCGGTCGCCCCACCTGGGTGACCGCGGGGTCACTCCACTCGCGCCGCCACAGGTCTCCTACCAACCTCCTCCTTGTCTCGCCGTCGCCACAGGCCCTGCCGGCAAAACCTGCGCGGGTCCAGGGACAGAGATGGCGGGGTGTTCTTTGAGTCGACCTCTCCATGCCAACTTGGATCTCATCATCGGAGGCTCACAGGATGCCTCAGGCGGATCCATGGGGCGATGGAAGCAGGGCTTTGACGCTCTCCAGCGAGCGGCCAGATGCGCTGGGAGGCCAAGATGCATGGTGTGGCCATGCGTGCTCGAGACAATGCCGCTTCGATTCAAGTGTGCTTCTTCTTTGAGGCCCCTCCCAATGCTCCACCTTGTACAGGTGCTAAGCTTGCCAACTAGGCAAAAAATCTGATGTGGCGTGCTAGTTAAGAAGAGAGAGAGTAGTATGGTGACCCCAGGAAGAAACGGTGCTAAGCACGTGTACCTAGGTGGAGCACAATTGTGAGTCTAGAGCTAATTAAATGCATGAAGCTTAGCACCCAAAAGCTTAGCACCTTTGCATTGAGGACTTGAGTTGCTAAGGCATTTAATATACTTAGCACCATATCTAAGCACCTTTGCATTGGGAGAGGTCTGAGCATCACAATCCTCGATGCGCTCCCTGCCAGGGACGGCGGACACGACGGCCACCCTCAGGATTGGCTGCGGTGAGACTAGTGGGGTGATTGCTCGAAGCAGCCAGGGCGGCGTTTCTGGTCATGCAGCGGTGGCGCTCGCCTCCATTCCTGCGGGAGCCCGCACGCTTCCTTGGAAATGGTGGGCGGCCATGTGTCATGGATCTGGCCCCACCCGAATCCGTCGTTAATGGGGCTCGTGGCCAGACGGTGGCACATAGAGGGTCAAAGAGGGATGCTGGATCCCTGTCAGCGTTCCGGCTGCTACGTGCGTTGTCATGGCGCGGCTCAGCTCGGTTCCGGACAGCTACTAGTTCAGTGTGGCGCGACTGCCGGTGAAAATCGTGTCGAGCTTGGTCATGGAGGACGATGGTAGGGCCATTGGTGTCGTCGGTTGCAATCGTCGTCACCGTGTTTTGGCTGCTATGGCGAAACCCTAGTTCTGTGCCTCTCCAGTCGGACTATGACGGTGCCTTCGGGGTCATTCTCCCTCTTGAGGGCACTGTTTGGAGCGGTGTTGCCTCGAGGGGACAAGAGAAGAAGCAGCGTTGCATGTATCACATCGATGACGACGAGCCTTAGCTGCATGGCACAATGGAATCTAGGCGCGCCCAGGAGGGTGGCGATGTCTGACATCATGATGGCGTCAACGGGAGAAGGGACTGATAAGGTCCAATGCATTGATCACTCCTGAAGATGGGCGACGGAAGGTGGCGGCGGCGGATTATAGAGCATGCGCATGCGGTGCGCACAGAGGCTTTGCTAGACTGATTGGTGCTCCCGCCTCATCGGCAGGTGGCTTGGTGAGGCCACCGGATTACATGGTGCGTGTTGGTGTGAGATCAAGGAACATCATCAAAGCTTGTAGGTATGGCGATAAGGTTCGTCGGGAAGGTGGCTTTGAGTTGATTCATGTATTTTTGTAAGGCTTTATTTATGGGAAACATTCGCAGCCGGTCGACCGGCTGCGTGTTTCGCCGGTCCCTCGCGCACATGGCCTACGTACGCAGCATCGTCCCCACATCCCTCGCACCTTTCTCTCCCCACGCGTCACTACTGGGCCTTGCAAACCGCTCTCGTATCTCCTTTATCTCTTTCTTCCCGTCAACGCCACACATCTCCTTTTCCTCCAAATCAAACACAGATCAAGCTGCTCCGGCGAGCGACCACCTCCACCACCCCCTGCGCTGCTCGACGAGCACAACCCCATCCCTTGCCCCACGCTGCTTCGACGAGCGGCCGCCACCAACTCCCCTTGTACTGCTCCGACGAGCGTAAGGCCCTCACTTGCCCCGCTCTATTCTAGCGAGCAGCCGCCTCCACCCGCCCCCGTGCTGCTCCGGCGTGCGCCTTCCTCCACCGGGTGATGGGCCGGCGGTTACGTCTTGCATGAGCAAGCGAGATGCTGGAATCGGCCTCGGCGGGTGCTGCAATCGGCAATTTTTTTGCTACAATCGGTTTTTGTTTTTGCTGGAATCAGCAACATTTTTTGCTAGGATCCACATTTTTGGAAGTGCTTTTTTGCTACAACCATTCCAAATTTTTGCTACCATCGTTTTGTTTTTTGCTACCACGGTCCTTTTTTGATTTTTGGCACCCATCTTTATCTTTTTTTGCTGGATCCATCTTTCTACTAGGACCACTCAATTTTTTTGTTATCAGGGTCTTTGATTTGTGCTACCACCGTCTCCGTTTTTGCTACTACCCTGTCTTTTGACTTTTTTTGCCGGATGCATCTTTTCTACCTTTGAACCACTCCAAATTTGCTACCGTTGTCTTTGTTTTTTGCTACCAGTGTATTTGAGTTTTGCTACCATCCCTTTTTTTGTTTTTTTCTGCTGGCTACATTTTCTACTGGAACCAGCAAATTTTCTTGTTGGAACTGGTGTTTTTGTTAGCTACTACCCCATCTACAAATGGCAACAGTGATGAACCTTCACTGAAAGGCTGCAACTGAAGGTCGATTTTGCTGGAACCGACATCACAATTTTGCTGTACCGATGTTATTTTTTGCGACAACCGGTTAATTCTTTTGCTACATGGCGACGGCTCGGTGCAGTGATGGTGTCCTGTCAGATCCAGCGAGGACCAGTGCTGCGGGGACGGCGAGCCGACGGTGCTTCGAATCAGCGGCACGCGCGGCCATGGCAGGCTGCGTGAGCAGGGCGGGTGCGCCAGAGATTCCTTATTTTCTTTGTTCTGGCATGGATGTGCGAGACGAGGAAGAAAAAAAGGCCCAGATCCAACGGCAGATGAAACTGCAATCGTACGGGTGCGCGCTCACCGGCCGAAATTCGGCCAGCACAGTCGCCTTTATTTATTCAATAACTTGATAAAGATGACTGTGTACATCGACCGATGCAGACGCCGGGACTATTCTGCTTTTCGAAAAAAATACATGGAGAGCATAATCATTACTAAAAAAAATTGGATGACATATATGACAATACTAGGGAAGGCATTACTTCCGGAATGTCATGATAATATCCTTTTCTGAATTCAGCCGGATGGTTCTATCTCTCAGCTCCTCAAAAGCAGACCAGCCGCGGCTGGATAGCAGATGCTCAAAGCCATCACTTGCTATCGTAGCATTCAAATTGGAGGGAGAAGCAAGGAACTGCAAACAAGCTTGTTTGAGACGACGGAAACCATGCTGCTCAGCCAAAGCCAAGCTTGTCGCCACCATGTTGGAATCAATGTGACTGCACAATTTCTCCTCGCATATCACCTTAAGCCTAGGGATGTCGTACCTGTCAGCCGCTTCGAGTAGATGCCCGGCCATCACGACATCAAGTAGAGGAACCGAGTCGGTGTATATGAAATGGAGCAACCACTCGAACACATCAGGTTCCATGTCACGAATTTCAATAGCACTACATGAACTCTCCGCCATGGCACCAAGGAGCCCCGCCTTGAACACGGATGACCGAGCAGCGAGGACACACCTGTGAGCCGGGAATGTCCGTCCGCCCACTTGAAAAGTCAGGTCCGCTCCATCCTTGCTCTGTAGGAGATCGCCGAGATGCCGGTGCAGGTCGCTTGGAGGAATCCTTGCTTCTTGGTCGATGTCCTTGACGACGGTGACATCGCACCTGATGGTGAGACAATCGTCTCTAAGGTGCGGCGATACCTCAAGGCCAGCCTTGTGGATGAAGTCATGGTAGCCACGGTCTGGAGCCCTCCTTGAGAAGGTGTGTAGAGGGATGGTACGGCTGTACGAAGGCACCGGGTTTCCATTCTTGTCGAGCACGCTGAGCTTCAATTTGGCCTTGGCCTTCACGTCCTCGGCATCGGCATCGGCAGCTTCAAGCTGTACATAGAGAGAGACATAATTGTCACAGTGCTTAGGATAGCCGTTGGGGTAATATCTCACGACCCAGCTGTGGCCTCCAACGCTGAATGGGGCGGAAGTCATGCACTCCCCGTTCTTGAGCAGCGCGTTGGCCATTGAGTATCCCTCTATCTTGAGCACATACGACCTCTTCTCGGATTCAGCGATCATGGCAGCAGGGATCTCGTAGGGCTCTGCCATTATGGAGGCGGGCTTGGACCCGGAGTAAGATGGAGGGCTGGCGGGAGGAAAGGTTTTGCTGCGCCTATGTGTGGCGAGAGGTGCACTTGGGAACTCCGGTTCATCAGTCGAACTCATAGCCCCAACGCCGAGTACACAAGCAGCGTGACTCGATTGATTCTTGCCGCCGGCCGGCCGGCCGGCCGGAACGGAACACAAGCGTACGCACGCGAAACAGTCGAACCGATTGGAATCGGTCCTGTTTCTTTTGATTTTTTTTTTTGCATGGTAATACGTGTCTCATTTATATCATAAGGATCATAGTACAAGCCACGTACATACCGACCTGACAATACCGAAAAGACAATGCAGAACACTGGCTTTTGCACATGGGAGCACCACCAAGAAGTAAAATTACAAACAAGATCAAGAATCCTCCGAAGCTTGGCACCAACGTCCGCCACCGCCTCTGGCACCACCATAACAGCCACCAAAGGAGAAAATGACGGATCACCTTCACACCCGAGCTCGACGCGGCTCCATCGCTGATATGCAGCTTTGCGGTTTCTTTTGATTTATTGATATTGATATTTGAACTCAACTCACGGGATTTCCTACAATCCCTGGCGTATGTAAAGGCCTGATGTACGTTCTGGAGGAATACTCGGCGACCGACTCTAATACTAACCGACTCGGACCATACCAGGACACATGCACGCTCTGTGTAAGTTTGTGTTTATGTCTAACACGGAACATCTCGATCTACTACTATATGTTTGCGTCCGGTCTGGCCTGCCTGCCATATACTCCGCTCATTTACCTTCACGGGGGGACGCCGTTGCGTTGCCGTAGGTGAGAGGTGAAAGGAGCCGCGATGGAGCATTGGCACATGGAAGATTTTGCTTGTGCCCGACTATTGATTTGGGCCATGTTGACCGAAGCGCGAGGAAGATCATCAATGTTTTTTCAAGAGGAAACTTCTATTCTATTCATGATCAATCACGGCAGTACAAAGAGCATAAAAAATAATCAAAAATACAACCATGTCCATGGATCATTTAGCGACGACTACAAGCACTCGAGCCGGACATGGGATCAGCGCACCAAAGCTGCAATCATCCCCGATAAAGAGATTCCTAGATCAGAAGGATCAAACTTGTAAACACCCAAATGCAGACCGGATCCAAAAAGATCCATCAAAGACCAACACCGGCCGAATCTCGTGAGACCCAGCAAAGACACATGTCCACAACACCCTCCAACAACGCGAATCAAAGACCAACACCAATCGAATCTCGTGAGACCCGATGAAGACACGTGTCTACACACCCTCCAACGACACTAGACGCACCATCAGGATAGTGGATCGAACGGTGGAGATATTATTCCTATTGAGGGACATCGTCATTGCGACAAAGCCCCAATCAAGGCACAAAATGCAACAAAACGAGAGCGGTGTAACTCCCTCGATGCGGCTATATCTCCCACGTGTCGAAGCACGACTTAGAGGCATAACCGCATTGAAAGCAATGTCGCAAGTGAGGTAATCTTCACACAACCCATGTAATACATAAGGGAAAGAGATACATAGTTGGCTTGCAATCGCCACTTCACACAATTACATGAATAAAGCATTACATCATCCAGATACAATCAAGGTCCGACTACGGAACCAAAATAAAAGAAGAACCCCAAATGCGACAAAGGTCCCCGATCGACCCCAACTGGGCTCCACTACTGATCAACTAGAACGAAACAACACAAAGGGCAAGATCTTTATCGAGCTCCTCCTTGAGCTCGGGTGCGCCACCGCACGGTTTCATCGGCACCGCAAACTGGTTTTGAAGTATCTGTGAGTCACGAGGACTCAGCAATCTCACACCAGAGAACAAGACTATTTAAGCTTATAGGAAGGATGGAGTAATGAGGTGGAGCTGCAGCAAGTTTACTAGCATATATGGTGGCTACAATCGCAAAAGAGAGCGAGAAGAGAAGCAAGGCACGGTCAGAAGCTAGTAGAGATCAAGAAGTGATCCTGAAACTACTTACGCCAAACATAACTCCAACATCGTGTTCACTTCCGGACTCCGAGAAGAGACCATCACGGTTACACACGCGGTTGATGTATTTTAATTCGGATCTGGTGTCAAGTTATCTACAACCGGACATTAACAAATTCCCATCTGCCACATAACCGCGGGCACGACTCTCGAAAGTTTATAACCCTGCAGGGGTGTCCCAACTTAGCCCATGACAAGCTCTCACGGACAACGAAGGAATAGACCTCCACCCGAGACACTCCGATCGACTCGGTATCCCGGTACAACAAGACATTTCGACAGGTAAAACTAAACCAGAACACACACCGAATGTGCCGACAAATCCCGATAGGAGCTGCACATATCTCTTTCTCAGGGCACACTCAGATGAGACTAGCTACGAGTAAAACCAACCCTCAAGTATCCCCGAGGTGGCCCCGCAGGCAGCTCAGTTCAGACCAACACTCAGAGGAGCACTGGCCCGGGGGGTTAGAATAAAGATAACCCTTGAGTCTGCAGAACCCAAGGGAAGGTGGTGGGTTGTTAGTGCAAATGGTAAAACCAATGTTGGGCATTGCTGGAGGAGCTTTACTTAAGACGAACTGTCAAGGGGTTCCCATTATAGCCCAACCGTGTAAGGAACGCAAAATCCGGGAACATAACACCGATATGACGGAAACTAGGGCGGCAAGAGTGGAACAAAACACTAGGCATAAGGCCGAGCCTTCCACCCTTTACCAAGTATATAGATGCATTAATTAAATAAGATATATTGTGATATCCCAACAAGTAAACATGTTCCAACAAGGAACAACATCTCCATGTTCCAACAAGGAACAAACTTCATCTTCACCTGCAACTAACAACGCTATAAGAGGGGCTGAGCAAAGCGGTAACATAGCCAAACAACGGTTTGCTAGGAAAGGATGGTTAGAGCATGTCTAATAGAGCCCCTAGACCCTCAAGCCCTCAAATTTAACCGCTTTTTTACAGGTTTGAGGGTCCAAATGCCAAATACTAGAACCCTTAGACCCTCAAACCTGCAAAAAAATTTGCAGGCCGGAGCCGGATCGGCCCTCCCAACCTGTATAAGTAGGGGTTGGAGGGAGCCCAACCCCTCCAACCCGTAGACCACGCGGGAGCCCAACTGCTCTCTTCCCCGCCCCACGAAAAACCCGCCGCCGCCGCCTCCTCCTCCTCCTCCGCCCGCCATGGATGGGCTCCCGCCGCTCCCTCCCGCCCACCTCCCCCGCCGCCGCCCGCGCCGCCCGTGGGGCGCCCGGCGGCGCCGAGCCGAGCCACCGTGGCCTCGGTGGTGGCGGCCACCACCTCGGCAACAAGCGGCGGCGGTCGTGGACGACGTCGTCCCGCCACCGCCAGTTGCCGCAGCCCGCCGCCCGTCGCCGCGCCCGTCGCCGCGCCCATCCGTGTCGCCGCCACGAGCCGCCACCGCTAAGCTCCGTCTTGAAGACAGCGGTCTTGGACCCAAGGTCGCCAAGAAGGCGTTAGGCGGTGTCCCGCCGTGAAGAAGGTCACGCCGAGGAAGAAGCCAGCGCCCAAGCCCCAAATCGACGACCCACCGCCCGCCCGCGCATGACGTGCTTTCGATGAAATGGCCACACCGACGGGCTCGCTCATGGGGCTTCTCAATGACGCGTGGTGGACATCGGGCTCCTCCTCTCAAGCCTTCGACTTTGAGGACGATGATTTGGAGGAAGAGGAAGAGGAGGAAGAGGGAGAGGACGAGGTGACCGAGATAGGAGGGGAGGCGTTTGACGCCGCCGCCGCCCGCCGGCCCATCATGCGCGCCACTAACTACAGCGAGGCCGAGGACATCCTCTTGGTTCGTGCTTGGGCTGCTGTGGGCATGGATGCGAGCATCGGTACCGATCAAACCGGTAAACGCTATTGGCAACGGATAGAAGACACCTATTGCAAGCTCAAGCCGAAGACCGGTGGGTTCGCCGCTCGTACATTCCGGTCACTTCAAGGCCGGTGGGAGTTGATGAAGCCGGCATGTGCTCGTTGGAGTGCGGCAATGACACAAGTGATTGATTCACCTCCTAGTGGAAGCGTGGAGAGTGACTATGTGAGTGCACATCTTTTTTCCATGTCTATGCTATTGTTTACTATGTGTGTTTACTATGCTTTTGTTGGTTTTGTAGGAGACCATTGCCGACCAAAGGTACATCCAAATGGCCGGTTCCAAGGGAAAATCATTTCCATTCAAGCATGTATGGAAACATCTTAAAGACTTTGACAAGTGGAAGTTGAGGGATCAAGAGGCCGCACCCAAGAAGTCGGCAATGCATATCATGGATGATAGTGATGAGGACAAGGATAGGAACGTCGACAAGCCCGAGGGCACCAAGAAGGCCACGCTAAGGAAAAAGATGGAAGAAGAGGCGGCAAGCATGAGGGAGAAGATTGAGCATATGATGAAGTCAAGGGAGATATTGACAACGAAGACATTGGAAATAAAGCTCCTTATCACCGAGAAGAAGAGAGAGGTGAAGCTTGCACAAGTGGAAGCAAGGCGTGAAGAAAGAGCTCGCAAGGCCGACTTGGAGGAGAGGATGCTCAAGATCAAAGAAGCAAAGGCATGGAAGGAGCTCATGGTGGAAGAGAAGGAGCACATGATGATGTCCAAAAAAGACATGGATGAAGACCAATTGAGGTGGTGGAAGGAGTACAAGGAGGACATCGCGGAGAGGAAGAGGATATTCCGTGGTGCATCTTCTACTCGTCCAAGTGACACCACCACCGACGCCTATGGTGGTGTTGGCGACGGTGTGGAGGACTCCACCACCGACGCCTATGGTGGTGGCGACGACGCGGAGGTGCTTGAGGCATGGAGGTGGTCTAGGAGTTGGCGCCGAGTTGCAACTTTTGGTGGTGCCAATGAGAAGGCCGAGGATGATGATTGTGTGATGTAAAACTATTAAAACCATGCATCAATGATCTTCATTTGGTAGTTTGTTTGTTTGAGGTTAATTGTGATATGTGACAGTTTGAGGGTTTGAGGGTCTGAGGGTTGGGGCAAAGACTAGAACCCTCAGACCCTTAAAATTTGAGGGTTTGAGGGTTCTAGTCTTTGCCTCTGTTTTTCAGCCCGTAAAAGTGCCAAAAAATGCCACTTTTCGACCCTCAAACTGCTTTGAGGGTTTGAGGGTCTAGGGGTTCTACTAGAAATGCTCTTAGAGGCTTGACATGGCAACATGGGAGGCATGATATAGCAAGTGGTAGGCATCGTAGCATGGGCATAGCAAAAGAGCGAGCAAACTAGCATAGCAAAGATAGTAGTGATTTCGAGGGTATGGTCATCTTGCCTGAGATCCCGCTAGGAAGAAGAACGAGTCCATGAAGAAGACAAACGGACGAATTCGAACGGATCCTCACAACTCCGGAACGAAACCGAAGCTAACGAGAGAAGCAACCCGGAAAGAAACAAACAACATAGTAAACACACAAGCATAAACATGTCATGATGCACAAACAAGTATGATGCATGCCCGGTTTAAAGAAACATGGCATGGCAAAATGCACAAAACTATCTTACAAATTAAGTGGAGCTCAATATGCAACGGAGTGGCATATTGAAGAAAACACCACATGACTTATTTAGTTCTCTCTCGTTAAGGCTAACCAACAATATTAAATGTTGTTAAGCATGGCAAGAGGTGAAGCATAATTAAACTAACAATTTAGGCAAGTTTAAATGAGGCCGGAACAACAAACAACATTTCCGGAAAATCCCCATATGTCATTTAGCAATTAAAGCAAACAACAATTTTAAACATTTTAATTGTTATTATCATGATGCTGATGACATATGCAAGTTTTATGCAATTTTTATGAAAATGTTGACATGAGCATGATAAGGAGCATTTGTCACCGTGGTGGAAGAAAGGGGTGTCATGGCAACGAATCCGAAAATGATGCCACGGCAACATATCGGTTATCCGATAACTCAAGGAGATACCGGTGCAAAAGGAAGTGTGACGTGAGCGAGTCATGCAAGATGGTGGGGTGCTCCCAGTAACCGGGTTCCCATGGGTCGACGGCATGGCAAACGAGAAGGAATGCGCAAGCGACAATTTGGACACAGTACAAGCATATGGTTCATCTCATACATGCAAGGGCATCTCATTGCGGTCGTCTCGGGTTATACCTTTGAAGCGTGCATTTCGGAGCGGTTCGGGTTCGGTACGATGTAGGGGAAGTAGTCGTTCACGGGTCGTCGTGGAAAGTAGAGGAAGTAGTTGTTCCGCGACGGTGGTAGTGGAAGTAATTGTTCACGTGGCGACGGTAGTTGAAGTAGTGGTTCACGGACGTCGTCGAAGAGGTACTTGAAGAATCCAACGTCTTCGGGGCGATAGTAGTGGTACACACGACGTCGAGGTACTTGTCGGTGTAGATGTACACGTTGTCGGGGTACTTGTCGCATCGACGGGTGTAGTCGTACACGTTTGAAGCAGAACTTGGCGTATCCATGTACTTGGCGTTCCGGTCCTGTAGTCGCACTAGGCATCCGGTGAACTTGGTGAAATCCACGAAGGCGTCCTTGGACATTCCTGGTTGCCGGGTCTTGGCAGTGACAAGAGGGGAAACAAGCCAATCGGGCAGCAAGGGGGTGGAGATCTCGTGGAAGTTGGCCGAGGCGGGCGTCGAGCTTGAAGGGTGGTGGTGCAGAGGCGAAGCAGAGGACAGAGCAAGGGCAGAGCTGCGCTCGATGGAAGGAAGAGAAGAAGATGGTACGACAGCGGGGCGAGGAAACGCAGGGGCCACGGGGCGGCTGCGCGCCTGTGGGAGCGAAGCGATGGGCGCGGGCGCGCGTGGAGAGGCTCGGGGTCACGCGCGGGGTGACCCTCCTGGTGGTCGCCGACGGCGGCGGGACTTTGTGGCGGGGCCGACACGAGGAGACGGGGCAGCGTCGGGCGCGTAGGGCTCGGGGACGAGGCACCGAGGACGAGGCAGGAAGGGAAGGAGAGGGCGCGTGGGGTTTGCTGGAACTGCAGGCCGCCGTGAGGAGGCTGGGGATGCGGATGACGGCGTGGAGGCGCAGCACGGGAGGAGAAGCAGGGCGCGGGTTCGAGGCGGGGGTCGCCGGATGGCGCGGGGACGAAGCAGCAAGAGGAGGCGCTCGGGGACAGCTCGGGCTCCAGGAGCTTGGGCACGGTGAGGCAAAGGGACGGGAGGAGGCGATGGGAATCGGGCACTGTACGAGGGGCTCTTCCCCTGTGGCGGCGCTAGAGGGAGGGGATCGAGAGGAGAGATGGGGATTGGCAGAGAGCGCTACGGGCTGGTTCGGTTGGGGGCTAGGGTTAGAAGGGTTAGGTGGGCTGACTGGGCCGGCTAGGCTTTGGGCCGGCTGGGCCTAAGAGGCCGGCTAGGCACTCTTCTCCCTCTCTCTTATATTTTCTTTAGCAGAAAACAATTAAAGAGAAGAAAAAGAAAGAGAGGGTTAGGGAAAGGATTTGCGCATGGGGACAATTTTCCCGGACTCGAAAAAATGCGCTTGTTCCAAGGAAATATAAATGGCCAAGATCGAACGATAAGAATTCAAACTCATTTGAATTTAATTCAAATGGGTTTGAACTAGGACTTGGTAAAAGGAAGGTCCAAAAATGTTGAGGATTTTTGGTGGAGCTCCGGAAAATGATGAAAGAAATTATGGGCAAGGTTGGAGACCAAGAATTGAGATAACAACGGCATGGGATATTTTGCAAGTGTGTTGTGGTTAATTCCAAACTAATGGAATATTTACTATAGCTCTCTAAATATTGAGAGGATATGTTTTAAAGAGAATCACCATGTGAATTCCCTCGATTTAAATGGATCAAAGATCCATGCCATTTATTTAGTTGAGTTGCAAAAGATTTATGAGATGATGGCATGATGACATGATGCAATGCACATGATGCAACGGACAAAACAAATCACACGACGAATCTCGGAATAGCTGGAAGTCTTCTGGAGCGTCTGTCTCGGGGCGTTACAACACTCCACCACTACAAGAGGACCTCGTCCCGAGTTCTAGCATGGCACCGAAGAGAAACGGAAGAGGAAGAGAAGATGTAAAACTAAGTTGCTTCTTTGACAAACGAGTGAAACCACAAACCTTGAGAGGTTGAACAAATTGAAAGAAAGAATACAATGGAAAGAACGAGATTGCAAACACTCCATTAGCAAAGAGGAACAGGGAACATTCGAGAACCTTGTAGGTTGAGAGACATGAGAAAAAATAGCTTCACGAACGAAAAGAATATGACCACCTCGGTATGATGAGATAGTCATGGAACAAGAATGACAGAATTTGGACAGCACTCCGGTAGAAAAGAGAAGAAAACTTGATAAGATGAAAAGAACTTGAGCAGAGGACACGACACTCCGGATAAATGGACAATCATGAAAAGAACATGATCTTAGAGAAACGGGATGATGGGTTGAGAAGAGCAACATTACAATACCTCCGAAACAAAAGAATAGAAGATAGATAATTGAAATAGAAGAATGGAGAAGAAAATGCCAAGCACCCTTCCAAGAAGGTTATAACGGAGTTGTTGGAAAACCAACAACGAAACGAATAAGCTTGTAGCGGGCTTATGGAAAACATCTCAAGACTATGAGGTGACAACCGGCCACTAATGGAAACCATTGATTTGATTGAGAGTACCAAAGAGATGAAAAACTTCTTCACCGAGATGAGAAGGAGAAAATTGGATCATTGATAAGCACCACAAATAGCTACATTCCTTAGGGAAGGCTTTAGGTGAAATATGACACAAGATAACTCCAACAAGGAGATTGATGGATTTAAAATACCTCAATCTTGACAACGTGTGAATCATGGAACATGAACTCAAATTATCAAGAATGACATAATACCACCTCCAAAATATGGTAGAAAGAATTGCACTCCGGATTACCATATGAAGAAAGCTTGAGCTCCTCAGGAAAGAATCTCGATGAAAACTTTGAGAAGGGAATTAAATCCTTGATGAACCATCATGTAGAACCTCCATGAAGAACTCCGGTAAACAAAAGGATTGAAAAGAAAGAGAAATTGAAAACACAAGGTGAATCCTTGCAATGATTTAGATGGATCTCCGTGATAATTAGAGCTTGGAACTCCGGGAAAAAGAGAAGATGAAACAAATGAAACCGAGAATTTTAAGGGCCTCCGGAATAAAGAATTAATCACTTGGATGAACAAGAATAAGAATTATGTTATGCTTATCCTTCACCAATTAAATTGATGACAATCAACGGATTTGGCATACTACTTATTCTCGTAGAAAGGATTAAAAGAGATATATCAAAACTTGAGAAGGTCTTCAACGAACCACGGTAGGATTGGAACAACAAATGAATTAATATGATGAACAAGGAAGAGAGATCTTGAAAGAACCACCGTAAGAATTGAAAATGATCAAGTAGGGTGCATCACCGTAAGAATTAGCAAATGAACGAAGGTGCTTGAGACAAACTAGATACATGAGAACAAAGAGATCAAGAACTGATTAGAGGATATTCGATTGATGCACCGGCAAGATAGGAGAATGATAACTGACAGCTGAGAATGAATAAATCTTGATGGACTCCGGATGACAAGCTGAGAAAACTCTTGAATATCTCCTGATGGGTGAAAAAGATTCTCACAATCGAAAACAATTATGAGAGGATGGCAACAAGCTAGCACCATGAATCTTGAAGAGAATAGAGCAAGATTAAAGAGAAACTCTTCTTTGGTCTTCAAATGATGAGAATGACAACGAGAAACACCACCAAGAATTATTGAGGCACACCGGAAGAATCAAAAGCGAAGAGGTTGAGCCAACTATGAAAAGAATTTGAAAGATCTTGGAGAAAAGCATTTGACTGATGATAACTCATTCTTACGTCAAACTTGGAGAAGAATTTAGGATAGCTCTGGGAAAATAGAAGAGTCAGGTAAGATCCTGGGAAAAGACCTGTGGGTTAGGGCCCACTCAAAAGAACACCGTTGAAAAGATTTAAAAGAGATGTTGCACTAGTTGAATTAAATGACTTGAATGAGATACCAATCTCGAAAGAGCTTGAACTAATGCAGAGTGGAAACACGAATCTTCGAGATATCTTGAGCACTCCGAAATAACAAATAGCGAGAAGTAGAATGATAATGAGGTGCACCGGTATGAGAAGACATTGAATTGAGGAAAAAGTATGATCAACAAAACTTGACTTGAATCCACCGGAGAAGAGAAAGGAATGAGGAATGACGAACTAGTAGAACATCTTCTTGAGAACCACCGGGTAAGAACATTGACGGAAAAGAATGGAGAAACTTCACAAAAATAAAAGGATACTTGGTAAAGAAATCTTAGTCCTTGAGGAAAAGGGTGGGTGGGCGGGAAAAAACAAAGGCAACTTGGAGATGGATGAAACAAACATCGTTGAGAAGAAATGATAATTGGTCTTGCTGATGTTGAACTGATCGAATCCACTTGAAGAGAAACACGCCGGTTGAAAAGGATTGACATGACAATCTCGATTGTCGAGAAGGATTGGTATTCACATCGGAGTATGATAACACCATTTCGGAAAGGTATGGAATCAACACTTGACATTGAAGCAACTCGAATACCACAACTCAAAACAAAAACAAAGGGCTGGCTTGCAGAATAAGCCGGAACAAACATATGATAGAGATTTCGTCCGAAGTTTTCGTGGTGGGTCCTACACGGGCTCGATCGTACAGCACCATCATGTACAAGGCAAGCACATGACATACTGAAGCGTCCCAGTCGGCATAGCCAAGGACTCTTTAAGACACAACGATACCATCAGAAAACCAACCGTGAATAGGCGGACCACTAGACGTCGAACCCCAATTTCATATCATACATCCGTCGGAAAGATATCCTAAGAGCTACTTGAATTCCCACCTATGAAACTCCCGAAATTTTCCGGTTATGCAATCAGGTGTTGGGGATACAGGGGAAGCATAATATCTCACCCAAAACTAGCAAATCCTACATCCAGCTGTATCCATCCTTCAACACATAACCAAGAAACCTTCGGAAATCGTCTACCTCAACCTTTGAAAAGCATCCGTTATACAAGTTATGGCGATACTCCCGTACTCACCTCAGTACTGGGTTATCGGGGTTATCTCACCAACAACTGCATAAAAGAGATTTTCGATGTCGGCGTACTAAACTCAGGTATTCCAGAACTGCAATGATAAAATTATGACGGCAACACCTCAGAGCTCAACTCCCCGGGACACTTCCACTAAACCCCTGACAGGAGGCACCAAGACAATGTTCTCATCATAAAACCATCGGAACGATTCCAAGATACTCGCGTGATCCTAAAAAAAATTAGTAAATTTTAAAAGAGAAGAGTCAAAACTCTAAGTCAGGATGCCTTACCAGAGCGATGAAGAGACTGGGGAGTAAAAAGAATTCCTAACTCTCCGATATATATAATCCAAAATGACTCAAAACATTTTTCTAGACACAACTCGACCGCTAAAAACGATCAAGCAGTGGGGCTCCTAAGGTCGGGGAAGGCTCTGATTACCAACTTGTAACGCCCTCGATGCGGCTATATCTCCCACGTGTCTAAGCACGACTTAGAGGCATAACCGCATTGAAAGCAATGTCGCAAGTGAGGTAATCTTCACACAACCCATGTAATACATAAGGGAAAGAGATACATAGTTGGCTTACAATCGCCACTTCACACAATTACATGAATAAAGCATTACATCATCCAGATACAATCAAGGTCCGACTACGGAACCAAAATAAAAGAAGAACCCCAAATCGACAAACGTCCCCGATCGACCCCAACCGGGCTCCACTCTTCGATCAACTAGAACGAAACAACACAAAGGGCAAGATCTTCATCGAGCTCCTCCTTGAGCTCGGGTCGCCACCGCACGGTTTCATCGGCACCTGCAAACTGGTTTTGGAAGTATCTGTGAGTCACGAGGACTCAGCAATCTCACACCCGCGAGATCAAGACTATTTAAGCTTATAGGAAGGATGGAGTAATGAGGTGGAGCTGCAGCAAGCGACTAGCATATATGGTGGCTACAATCGCAAAAGAGAGCGAGAAGAGAAGCAAGGCACGGTCGTAAAGCTAGTAGCGATCAAGAAGTGATCCTGAAACTACTTACGTCAAACATAACTCCAACACCGTGTTCACTTCCCGGACTCCGCCGAGAAGAGACCATCATGGTTACACACGCGGTTGATGTATTTTAATTCGGATCTGGTGTCAAGTTATCTACAACCGGACATTAACAAA
Source organism: Aegilops speltoides (assembly GCA_021437245.1). NCBI lineage: Eukaryota > Viridiplantae > Streptophyta > Magnoliopsida > Poales > Poaceae > Aegilops > Aegilops speltoides. The sequence goes on along the minus strand of CM038145.1, from coordinate 466,017,576 downwards.
TTCCCATCTGCCACATAACCGCGGGCACGGCTCTCGAAAATTTATAACCCTGCAGGGGTGTCCCAACTTAGCCCATGACAAGCTCTCACGGTCAACGAAGGAATAGACCTCCACCCGAGACACTCCGATCAGACTCGGTATTCCGGTACAACAAGACATTTCGACAGGGTAAAACTAAACCAGCAACACCGCCGGAATGTGCCGACAAATCCCGATAGGAGCTGCACATATCTCTTTCTCGTGGCACACTCAGATGAGACTAGCTACGAGTAAAACCAACCCTCAAGTTTCCCGAGGTGGCCCATGAGTAGCTCGATTCGGACCAACACTCGAGGAGCACCGCCCGGGGTTAGAATAAAGATAACCCTTGAGTCTGCAGAACCCAAGGGAAGGTGGTGGGTTGTTAGTGCAAATGGTAAAACCAATGTTGGGCATTGCTGGAGGAGCTTTACTTAAGACGAATCGTCAAGGGGTTCCCATTATAGCCCAACCGTGTAAGGAACGCAAAATCCGGGAACATAACACCGATATGACGGAAACTAGGGCGGCAAGAGTGGAACAAAACACTAGGCATAAGGCCGAGCCTTCCACCCTTTACCAAGTATATAGATGCATTAATTAAATAAGATATATTGTGATATCCCAACAAGTAAACATGTTCCAACAAGGAACAACATCTCCATGTTCCAACAAGGAACAAACTTCATCTTCACCTGCAACTAACAACGCTATAAGAGGGGCTGAGCAAAGCGGTAACATAGCCAAACAACGGTTTGCTAGGAAAGGATGGTTAGAGGCTTGACATGGCAACATGGGAGGCATGATATAGCAAGTGGTAGGCATCATAGCATGGGCATAGCAAAAGAGCGAGCAAACTAGCATAGCAAACATAGTAGTGATTTCGAGGGTATGGTCATCTTGCCTGAGATCCCGCTAGGAAGAAGAACGAGTCCATGAAGAAGACAAACGGACGAATTCGAACGGATCCTCACAACTCCGGAACGAAACCGAAGCTAACGAGAGAAGCAACCGGAAAGAAACAAACAACATAGTAAACACACAAGCATAAACATGTCATGATGCACAAACAAGTATGATGCATGCCCGGTTTAAAGAAACATGGCATGGCAAAATGCACAAAACTATCTTACAAATTAAGTGGAGCTCAATATGCAATGGAGTGGCATATTGAAGAAAACACCACATGACTTATTTAGTTCTCTCTCGTTAAGGCTAACCAACAATATTAAATGTTGTTAAGCATGGCAAGAGGTGAAGCATAATTAAACTAACAATTTAGGCAAGTTTAAATGAGGCCGGAACAACAAACAACATTTCCGGAAAATCCCCATATGTCATTTAGCAATTAAACCAAACAACAATTTTAAACATTTTAATTGTTATTATCATGACGCGGATGACATATGCAAGTTTTATGCAATTTTTATGAAAATGTTGACATGAGCATGATAAGGAGCATTTGTCACCGTGCTGGAAGAAAGGGGTGCCACGGCAACGAATCCGAAAATGATGCCACGGCAACATATCGGTTATCCGATAACTCAAGGAGATACCGGTGCAAAAGGAAGTGTGACGTGAGCGAGTCATGCAAGATGGTGGGGTGCTCCCGGTAACCGGGTTCCCATGGGTCGACGGCATGGCAAACGAGAAGGAATGCGCAAGCGACAATTTGGGCACGGTGCAAGCATATGGTTCATCTCATACATGCAAGGGCATCTCATTGCGGTCGTCTCGGGTTATACCTTTGAAGCGTGCATTTCGGAGCGGTTCGGGTTCGGTACGATGTAGGGGAAGTAGTCGTTCACGGGTCGTCGTGGAAAGTAGAGGAAGTAGTTGTTCCGCGACGGTAGTAGTGGAAGTAGTTGTTCACGTGGCGACGGTAGTTGAAGTAGTGGTTCACGGACGTCGTCGAAGAGGTACTTGAAGAATCCAACGTCTTCGGGGCGACGGTAGTGGTACACACGACGTCGAGGTACTTGTCGGTGTAGATGTACACGTTGTCGGGGTACTTGTCGCATCAACGGGTGTAGTCGTACACGTTTGAAGCAGAACTTGGCGTATCCATGTACTTGGCGTTCCGGTCCTGTAGTCGCACTAGGCATCCGGTGAACTTGGTGAAATCCACGAAGGCGTCCTTGGACGTTCCTGGTTGCCGGGTCTTGGCAGCGACAAGAGGGGAAACAAGCCAATCGGGCAGCAAGGGGGTGGAGATCTCGTGGAAGTTGGCCGAGGCGGGCGTCGAGCTTGAAGGGCGGTGGTGCAGAGGCGAAGCAGAGGACAGAGCAAGGGCAGAGCTGCGCTCGATGGCAGGAAGAGAAGAAGATGGTACGACAGCGGGGCGAGGAAACGCAGGGGCCACGGGGCAGCTGCGCGCCTGTGGGAGCGAAGCGATGGGCGCGGGCGCGCGTGGAGAGGCTCGGGGTCACGCGCGGGGTGACCCTCCTGGTGGTCGCCGACGGCGGCGGGACTTTGTGACGGGGCCGGCACGAGGAGACGGGGCAGCGTCGGGCGCGTAGGGCTCGAGGACGAGGCAGGAAGGGAAGGAGAGGGCGCGTGGGGTCTGCTGGAACTGCAGGCCGCCGTGAGGATATGCGGATGACGGCGTGGAGGCGCAGCATGGGAGGAGAACCAGGGCGCGGGTTCGAGGCAGGGGTCGCCGGATGGCGCGGGGACGAAGCAGCAAGAGGAGGCGCTCGGGGACAACTCGGGCTCCAGGAGCTTGGGCGCGGTGAGGCAAAGGGACGGGAGGAGGCGATGGGAATTGGGCACTGTACGAGGGGCTCTTCCCCTGTGGCGGCGCTGGAGGGAGGGGATCAAGAGGAGAGATAGGGATCGGCAGAGAGCGCTGCGGGCTGGATCGGTTGGGGGCTAGGGTTAGAAGGGTTAGGTGGGCTGACTGGGCCGGCTAGGCTTTGGGCCGGCTGGGCCTAAGAGGCCGGCTAGGCACTCTTCTCCCTCTCTCTTATATTTTCTTTAGCAGAAAACAATTAAAGAGAAGAAAAAGAAAGAGAGGGTTAGGGAAAGGATTTGCGCATGGGGACAATTTTCCCGGACCCGAAAAAATGCGCTTGTTCCAAGGAAATAGAAATGGCCAAGATCGAACGATAAGAATTCGAACTCATTTGAATTTAATTCAAATGGGTTTGAACTAGGACTTGGTAAAAGGAAGGTCCAAAAATGTTGAGGATTTTTGATGGAGCTCCGGAAAATGATGAAAGAAATTATGGGCAAGGTTGGAGACCAAGAATGAGATAACAACGGCATGGGATATTTTGCAAGTGTGTTGCGGTTAATTCCAAACTAATGGAATATTTACTATAGCTCTCTAAATATCGAGAGGATATGTTTTAAAGAGAATCACCATGTGAATTCCCTCGATTTAAATGGATCAAAGATCCATGCCATTTATTTAGTTGAGTTGCAAAAGATTTATGAGATGATGGCATGATGACATGATGCAATGCACATGATGCAAGGATGAATGCAACGGACAAAACAAATCACACGACGAATCTCGGAATAGCTGGAAGTCTTCTGGAGCGTCGGTCTCGGGGCGTTACAAGCGGGGTCCCTCCCGCCAGCAGGGGTTCGAGATCCTCTGCACCTTCACGATACAAAGGCCATAAGAGACCGGGAGGAATGGCGGCAACACCGACGGGAGGAGAAGGAGAGCATGTGTCTTGTGAAGTAGGGGACAACAGGTGCGTGTAACCTAATGGCACTGGAGTTGGTCAACCAAAGATGGCGGAAAATCATCATTTTTTGCAGATAATAAAGAGTGCGTGCATTGGATCGGCAGGCGTTTGCACTAGCGCCACACACTATCTTCGATTCTTTTCTGGTATAAAACCAGCCGATGAACGAAACGGCCTCAATACTGTTACGACACTTGGAACTCAATTAGGAAGAGCAGAGGAGGGCAAAGTAGCCACGCAACAACCAAGTCATCCTCGAGAGCCCTCACCAGGCAACACAGGGATGCATCCATGTTGTTCAAAAAAAAAGGGGGGGGGCGGCTATGTAGTCCTGGCCATGGGCAGCTCGGCCCGAACGGCCCTGCCCGAAAAAGCCCGACCCGTCCCGGCCCGACGCTGCTTTAGGGTCGGGCCCGGGCCTAGATTTTGAGCCCGAAGGATGGGTCAAGCCAGGCCTGATGTTTGTGTGATTTTCTGAAGGACGGGTCGGCCCGGGCCTGATGGGCTTTTATGCATTTGGGACGGGCTTGGGCCCAAAAAACAAGCCTGATGGCCGGGACGAGCCGGGCCCAGGCTTGGGCTTTTTGCGTCGGGCTTCGCTAGGCCCGGCCCGAAGCCCGGCACGACCCGAGGTATGGCTTGGTATACAGCTATGTATATGGCTTACAATGATTCCTATTGCTCACGTCTGTCCCGCACATCTGCTCATCCGGGAGAGGTCCTTTCCAGTGCTTAAGGTGCCAAGTGGCCAAGCAGCGCCCTCGCCCTCTCGCTCGCTCTGGCCGGCTCTTCACAGGGGGGGTTTTCGCCCAAAATTTTATGTTGTTCATTGATGTCCTAGAAAAAATAAGTCTGATTTTTTCTGAATTTTTGAAACAAATTGGGAAATCAAACATAGTTTAAGGATTTAAATAAATTTCATAATTTTTTAAAATGTTCGCCAAATTTAATAAAAAAAGTTCATGATTTTTAAAATATATCGTGAGTTAAAGAAATTTCAAGAAATTTGAAAAAAGTTCAAAAATTTCTTCAATTTGATTTTACTGCGAGTTTTATAAATATCAGAAAATTGCAAAAAATATAAAGAAATTAAAAAAATCACGAATTTTCAAAAAAAATCATTGAGTGAATACAATCTATGTTTTTTACTACGAAAGCTTAAATTTTGACTGCATGCTTTCTTCTCGGCCTAAAATGAATGCTTTTATTGTCGGTATGTAAATAACAACAACTGGAGAACATCTGACTATCATGTTTCTTTTGAATATTTTAGAGATTTTTTAATCTGAAATCATCATCTTGGAAACGCAATATGAATTTGAGTTGTTAAACCAATTTACTATAATATATTCTTATGATGAAGTTCATGTATAAAAGGTACTATTGTTTATGCACCTGGTATTATTCTATCCATACCTTTTTCTGAGTTTAGGTATTTTAGGATCTCATATGGAATTCTTAGGAAACAAAAATGATGATTCCTTGTATTTCTTATTCTGAATTTCAAACAAACAACAGAGTGTATTATGTAAAAGCAATTCCTAATTTACATATAATAATAAACTAAAGTTGGCTCTTTACCGCATCTAGATGTATTTCATATGTAAACTTGATCTATGTTTTCTGAATTTATTTATCAAAGATTTCATAGGGAGTTTGACGGACATCCAATTAGCAAATTTCTTTTATTATTTCAATTATTATTATTTTCAATTGGGTTGTGTACTTTTTCCACCTAGTAAGTGTTCTTATAGTAATTTTATTTAAGCTTTTCTATCAAACATTTCGTGTGGAGATCAAATGAAAACTAAAATTATTTTTATTCTGATTTCGTGTGCAGATGACACACACACGTCCGTAAGATTGTTTCCGCAAGCGTCGTCCATAGGTCTATCATTTTCCATTGGCAAACATTGGATAATCAAACAGCACTTTTCTTCTTCTCGTAAGAAGAAAAAGTAACCATACTAGTCGCCTGAACATATATTAAACTGAATGATCGGTACTATTATTTTTTTTTCAAACTTGCACGAAACCATACATGGAGAAGTAGCATAACAATTGCACCGATTAGTACTAAAAGTTGGATGACATATATATGACAATAGTACCATACGCATTACTACTAAATTGCCATGATAACATCCTTTGCTGATTTAAATTCAGGCGGGATCATTCTAGCTATGAGCTCCTTGAGAACAGATGGGCAGCTTGATTTCAGATGCTCATACCCATCACTTGCCACCATCGCATCAAAGTTGGACGGAGAAGCAAGGAACTGCAAACAAGCTTCTTTGAGACGATGGAATCCATGCTGCTCGGCTAACGCCAAGCTGGTCGCCACCATGTTGGAATCGATGTGATTGCTCAATTTCTCCTCACATATCTGCTTCAGCCTGATGATGTTGTATCTGTCAGCTGCTACCAGTAGATGGCCAGCCATAACCACGTCAATTTCGCCTTTGTTGCAAGCCATCTCAAGCACAGGGACAGAGTCGGTGTATATGAAGTGGAGCAAGGACTCGAACACATCAGCTTCCATGTCATGAATTTCAATAGGAAGAGCTGCAGAACTCTCCTTCATGGCGCCGAGGAGCTCCGCCTTGAAGACGGATGACCTAGCAGCAAGGACACACCTGTGAGCGGAGAATCTCTGTCCACCAACCTGAAAGACTAGGTCTACTGCGTCTTTGTTCTTCAGGAGGTCACCCAGATGTTGGTGCAGGTCGCTGGGAGCAACCCTTGTTTCTTGGCTCTTGATCTCCTTTGCCACGGTGAGATCACACCTGATGGTGAGACAATCGTCTCTCAGGTACGCCGATCTCTCCAGATCAGCCCTCTTGATCGCGAGTTCGGAGCCCCAGACTGAACTTTTAGAGAAGGTACGCATTGGGTTGGTATGGCTGTATGAAGGCACCGGTTCTCCATTCTTGTCAAGTACACTGAGCGTGAATTTCGCCCTCACATCTTCGGCATCGGCAGATTCGAGACATAGATAGAGAGAGATGGAATCGGCATTAAACACCCAGACAGCGTTTGGGTAATATCTCATGGTCCATTTGTGGCCTCCAACAGTGAAAGGGGTAGAAGTCAGGCTCTCGCCGATCTTGAGTTGCGCCTTGACTCTTGAGTATTCATCTACTTTGAGCACAAATGACCTTTCCTCAGATACCATGGCCACAGAGATCTTGCGTTGCTCTGCCATTCTGGGGGCGGGATTGGGAGTACACCTTGGAGAGGGATGGGAGGGAGATTGGCGAGGAAAGATTATGCTGCGTCTATCTATATAAAGAAGCGCACTTGGGAAGTAAAATCCATTCGTTTCACATTCTGTCAAACGAGAACAGTGGTCTGTTCACACTTGGATCTCGATGATGATGTTTTCGTCCGCGTAAATTTGCTGCATGTCATTTACTACTCGTTTCGCCTCACGAGGAGACGCCACTATTGGTGGGAGGCGAAAGGGAGCCACGATGGAGCATTATTGGCAAATGAAAAAAAAAAGGAAAAAGTCTGAAAAAAACCTTGAATTCGTACGCTGAGTCTGAATCAAACCCCGAACTCGAAATCCCTGAAACTGTCACCCTGATCTCTCTGATCCTGGTTAATCCCGGCTGAACATTCATTTGTGAGAATGGGATTGCTTACGTGGCAGATATGGAGGGGAAATCGTGACCAGATGGACTGACTGCGGACCATACCTTGTCGCCTCTTAAACCCACCACTAGACCGGCCTTCTTCTCCCCTATTTCTCTCTGTTCCGTTCCCTTCTCCCCCATCTCTCGCTCGTATCTTCAACTGCAGGCACGCCGATGATGGTGAACGGTGGCTGATCGTCGGGAAGGCAAGACGATCGCGACGGGCGGAATAGGCGCAGGTAATGTGCGCCCCTCCTAGTGCTTTCTTGTTTGCATCGGCCTCTGCCTGGATGCCCATGGCTAGGGTTTTAGATAGTGGTGGTTTTGGAGGATTCCGTTTCTTTACAGAATTTCTTTTTGTGATTTGTGCTTAATGTGTGGTTCTATTTCTTGTCAAAAGTCGTATTAGCCATGGGGTACTGAACTTATCTGTATTACTGTAGGTGTTATTCTGTAATCATGGATCCGAACGAGAAATTGAATGTCCGCTTTCACTTTGGAGGGCAATTTGTCTGGATTAGTCCTGAGTTAAATTATGTAGGAGGTGATGAGGAAATATCAGAGATAGAAATGGACAAGCTGTCCTTACCAGAAATAACAGGTCATTTGGGTGATCATATCACATACAAAGATGCCATGAAGATGTATTTCTTGCTGCCAGGTAAAGAACTTTCAGATGGCTTGATGTTTCTTTTCAATGATGCTGGTTGTATGAAAATGTCAGAGTACACAACTGATGGAAGAGTGGCTGATGTATATGTTGAGTACTTTGGAGAGCAAGGTGTGGAAAGTGAAAAGAGTGGGAGTGATTTTGAAGATGAGATACAGAATGAGGAAGAGGGAGACAGTGAGGAAGCACCTGATGCTATCATTAGTGCTGAAGAACAAGTGGACTTCACTGTTGCCAATGTTAATGGATTTGATGACACAAATGAGCATGTGCTTGTACCAGGTGACACTGGAGTTATAACTTCAGTTATTGCCTGCCCTGTAAGGAGGACAGTGAAAGAGACTTTCAAAGTTCAGTATGGAGAGAGTTTGCAGGTGACTGATGCTGTGACAGGAAGCTCTCAAGTGGTCAATCCTGGGTCAGAAAGTAGGAAAATCACACTGATTAAAGAAACAGTCCAGCAACCAAGTGTACCTGAAAGAGAAGAACATAATAGTGAGTCTGAGCATGAAAGTGATTCAAGCAGTGAAGATAGTGATTATGTGGCAGATAGTGATGACAGTGGACTGGAGGAAGAGTATGTGGAACTTAAGGAAGAAGCAAAGGCATTTAAGAAGAGAATTAGAGATTCTAAGAAGTGGGCACAGAAAAATCCAACGGGTGCTGTTCCAATTGATTTAGTTGCAAATGTTGAAGAAGTGATAGGAGAAGATCACTTTGATTCAGATGATGAAGATTATTCATATGATGAAGATAGTGATCATGATGGACATGTTGTCAGGAGGAAGAGCAAGTACCCTAGGTATAACCCGAAGGCAGATATTCCAATGTTCTGTTTAGGGATGGTTTTCAGGAGCAAGGAGCAGATGAGAAAGGCACTAATTAAATATGGATTGCTCACATTTAGAAGTATAATATTCATGAAGTCAGAGGAAGATAGAATCAGGGCTAAGTGTGGATGGCCTGGATGCCCATGGCTTATATATGGTGCTAAGACTACCAGGTGTTCTAGGTTCCAGGTGTTAACATTTGAATCTGAACATGAGTGTGCACCTAATAGAGACAATCATCTTGTTACTGCTAAGGTTATAGCTAGGAGGTATGAGCACATCTTAAGAGCCAACCCCACATGGAAGATTGACAGCATTAAAGCCACTGTTCTAAAAGATTTCTTTGCCGATGTGTCGACATCCAAGTGTAAGGCTGCCAAGAAGATTATATCAGAGAAACTACTAGCAGGTATGAAAGAGGAGTACACCAAGGTATTCGATTACCAGCTAGAACTACTGAGAAGCAATCCTGGAAGTACAATACTTGTTGGCTTGGACCCTACTAATATGCAGCAAAATATTTTCCAAAGCTTCTATGTGTGTTTTAGTGCTATGAAACAGGGGTTTAAAGCATGTAGAAGGGTGATTGGACTTGATGGTTGTTTTTTCAAAGGAGCATGCCATGGTGAGCTTCTTTGTGCTATTGGTAGAGATGCTAATAACCAAATGTATCCAGTAGCTTGGGCAGTAGTGGAGAAGGAAACAACGGAAACTTGGGAATGGTTCATTGGTCTTCTTATAAAGGACTTGGATATTAATGATCAAGGTGAAGGCTGGGTTTTCATTTCAGATCAACAGAAGGTATATTATTCTCTCCATGTTGTTAATTTGGCTAGGCTTAGTCACCTCGACGGAGCACGACCTAGTCATGTCAAGCTTATGTTGGCCAGATTTAGTCGCCTCGACGGAGCATGACCTAGTCATGTTAAGCTCATCTTGGCTAGGTTTAGTCGCCTCGACTTAGCACGACCTAGTCATGTTTTCAAGTGTGGTAAATATCATGCTTTCAAATAATGTAAATATCATGCTTTCAAGTGTTGTAAAAAAACATGGTTTCAACTAGTTAAAATACTATGCTTTCAACTAATTAAAATATGTTATCAAGTATTCAAAATACTAATGTAAATACCTGTGCAGGGGTTGCTAAGTGCCATGAAAGACTATCTACCAAAGGCACAACACAGAATGTGTGCTAGACACATATACGCTAACTGGAAAAAGAAGTTTAGAGAGCATGCTCTACAAAAGAAATTTTGGGCAATTGCCAAGGCTGCAAACAGAGAAGATTTCATGTATAGGAAGGCCAAGTTAGCTCAAGATACACCTGAGGGTGCAAAGGAAATCATGAATACAGAGCCTAAGCATTGGGCTAGAGCATTCTTTCCAATTGGATCTCTATGTGACTCAGTGGATAACAATCTATGTGAGTCCTTCAATAATGCTATAATTGAGGCCAGATTCTATCCTATCATCTCCATGCTAGAGAAGATTAGGCACAAGATGACACTTAGAGTTCAAGAGAACAGAAGCAAGAGTGACAAGTGGATTGCTAGTAATACTGATATATGCCCAAACATTTTCAAGAAGCTTAAGGTGGCCATCAAATTGACTCAGTTCTGTGATGTGCTGTGGAACGGGAAGGAAGGGTTCGAGGTAAAACATGTGAGTGGGAGAGGAAGGAGCTATACTGTGAATTTGGATAAATGGACTTGCTCTTGTGGTTATTTCCAGCTGGCAGGGCTACCTTGCTGTCATGCCATCAGTGCCATATACAAGTGTGGGAAAAAAGTAGCTGACTTCATTCACAAATGCTATTCAGTTGAGCAATTTAAGAAAGTATATGAGCACTGTTTGGAGCCAGTTGAAGGAGAGGAAAGATGGCCTATCTCTGACAAGCCTAGACCACGAGCACCTGGTTATGTGAGTACGCCAGGTAGGCCTAGGAAGAATGACAGGAAGAGAGAAGAGGGAGAAGCACCAAAAGGCAAGAAAATGTCAAAGCATGGCACTACAATTATTTGCAGCATGTGCGGCAACAAGGGTCACAACAAGACAAGTTGCAAAAAGAATCCTGAAAAAGGTCAGAAGAAAAATGCCTTCCTGAAGAAAACAGGGAAGAAAATTAAGGCAACTGAGGTAAACATGTTTGCACTTTCCAATTAGTTGAGTATTTTTTTTTGAATTGTTTATGTACTGTTTGAGATGCTTATGTACTGTCTCTTGTTACACCAGCAAGCAAGCACTGATGCTCAGATCAGAGCAAGCCAGCAGGCTAAGAGCAAAGGAAAAGATCAATCAGAAGCAGGACTAAGTGGAGGGAAGAGGAAGGCTCCCAGGAAAAAGAATGTGCAAGCCAAGAAAAAAAATCAAAGAATTGATCATGCTCGACTGGTTCTTATCTGGTCTTATTAGTATGTTAAATCAGATGTCAGCAGTACTACAAAACTAGTTGTTATGTCCTTTTCGTTTAAATTAGCAGTACTACAGAACTGGTTCTTATATCCTTTTGGTTTAAATTAGCAGTACTACAAAACTGGTTGTTATGTCCTTTTGGTTTACATTTTTATGTCAGTATGGTCATGTATTGGTGGTTATGTGTGTCACTGTGAAATGTTTCTGAAATGGCACTACAAATCTCTATTTTTTTCCAATACAAACTAAATGCATTCTTATATTCTTGTGCTTAAAGTTGCACTGGAATGCAAACTAAATGATTCTGTTATAAGTTGCTGCAAATGCAACAAAAGTTCACTGATCTCATAACTTGCTGTCAAATTTCATTATATAAGTGCCAGATTCTGCTACTTGGTCTTACAAAAGGGTGTCAAATGCAATACAACATCGAGCCATTAGCAAATTCTGTGTTCCAAAAGCTCACATTACATTCACTGTCATATGGCTCTAGGCCAATACATTTGTTGATCTAATAACCTAGCACATTTGCTGCAACTACACCTAATATAAACATCATGATGCCAAAGAGCACACTCCTAAACAATGCAGCTCTCTCAAAACCTTCACATCTGGCCTCAATGCCTGAATCTCAACATTGTTCTCTTCTAATTTCTCAATCAGTGGAACAGTTGCTGCAAGTCTCTCCCTTATCACTTCAACTTGTTGTCTCTGTGCACCCTCTGCAACCATCTATCTGATTCAAGATCCAGTACTAAATCGAATCAGAACCAGCAAAAGGAAAAGAAGAAGCAAAATTGGTACAGAACAAGATATGGAGAGGGAGAGCTTACAATTCCATAGTCACAACAATAGTACTTCTCGGGTTGTCATCACTCCACGAAATCAAGCGGGGCGCCTTCTTCTCACAGTAGCAATTGTTCGCTGGTTCGCACACCATGGCATTCTCCTGACAGGTCACCGGCGACGACCTAGCCACTGCCCTCCTCCGCCCGCGCCCACCTCTTGGGTACGCTGCGCTGGTGGAGGAACTCTTCCGCCGCCCGCTTGCTGTCTCCATCGCCCGCCTGCTTCTCCGATTTATGCCGCAGCCCGCCTCTCCTCCGCCGCCCGCTTGCCGTCTCCGCCGCCCGCTTGCCCTTCTCTAATTTATGCTGCAGCCCGCCTCTCCTCCGCCGCCCGCCTGCCCTTCTCCGATTTATGCCGCAGTGCCTCTCCTCCTCTGATTTATGCCGCCGCCGAACCCTACAAATATTCCCCACCTCGAGCTCCCTTCTTAGTTTATTTCCCCGCGTGGCCGACGAGCTGACTACCGAGTTGGGCCCGCTGTCAGCACTGCGTGGCATCTTATTTCCCTTAATCCCTGCCACGTAAGCGATCCCGTTCTCAAAAACGATCACTTAACATAAATCAGCCGGGATTAACCAGGATCAGAGAGATCAGGGTGACAGTTTCAGGGATTTCGAGTTCGGGGTTTGATTCAGACTCGGAGTACGAATTCAAGGTCTTTTTCAGACTTTTTCCAAAAAAAAAACTGCCGAGGGGTTGAATTGTTGGTCCAGGTCACAGTGAACGACGGGGAAAATCACCACTGGATGCATGCGTTGCATCGGCAGATGGAAAGGTTTGTTTGCCGTGGCGCATATTGTCGCCGTTTCTGAAAACGTGGAGACAACGGAAAATATAGCCAGCTAGCTAGTGCTCTGCTGTGAACAAAATCTGCAACCAAGAACCTACTCGTCAGGTTGGTGCTCGCGAGAAGAACGCAAATGTCATGGTTTGTTACAAGCTGCGGTGTTAGGGGAATAAGTCATATAAATTCAGAAGCATCTTGACATTTTGGGCGGGCAGGACAACAGGCAAGGGGAGCGTTGGTGCACCAAATGACAGTACTCCCAAGGGCAGCGTTGGTGCACCAATTGACAGGTTTGATAATTGTGTATTCTCAAAGCAAAATGAGTTGCTTTTTATATTGCACAGTACAGCACTAATCTATAGACGGAGCGAACGGCTAGCGATCTGCCGCTAGGTGCCGGAACCGCGCAATTTTCCGCTTCGATATATAGATAGACTCAGCAAAATGCTAGATCACGTTTCTTCGACTCACCAAAGTCCAGCTGAACGCAACGACCTGAAGAAATCATCATCCACACCACAAGCACGTTTTCGTGATCGCGTCTAATAAATTATCAAGATGTTTAGAGATTATGGAGAATGTTTTCACTGTACTCGACCGCAACAACTTTTTCATTCTCCAAACACATCACTTCATGCTGATGCAGAGGCCGGGGGTTCAACCTCCTTTTTAAAGAATTTTATTCATTTAGCAGACAACATAGATTTTTTTTCGATAAAGGACTTTTCATTGAATAAATATATCGAGGTGATACAATCGTATCGAAAAAAAGTTCGGCCTCTGCATAGCTAGATGCACACAGCCAAAAAGTCTAGAGCACTCTAAAAATAAAATAATTCGATACAATGCCAAGCAATAAGTCGTGTCCAGCCTAAGGAGCGGTAGATCCTGTCCGTAAATCACACCGCCATCTATGAGGGTAGAAAACCTCCCTGGCCGTATGCTCCAGCCGTGTAGACGCCATCATAAAAAGGTCCCTGTCCTCTGGCTTCTGCAGGATAAACCAAGTACGGAGCCATCGTGTACACACATGAATAACCTGCATAGGAGATAAGACACATTTATTATTAAAAACTACATCATTCCTGGTAAGCCACATTGCCCAGCATAAGGCCGTCGCTCCCACAAGAATATGTGTAGAAAATTGTTTATCAATACCCCACAACCAGTTGCCGAAAGTATTCCATGCACTACATGGTGGATATAAATTCGAAGCTACTTGGACCATGGCCCAAACTGCCCAAGCAAACTTGCACTCAAAAAATAAGTGTTTGATAGACTCATCATGTTGGCAAAATACACATGTCTTGGAACCATGTCAGTTTCGTCGTGTCAGATTATCTCTAGTTAGGATGACTCCTTTGTTTAGAAACCAGAGGAAAATCTTCACTCTTAGAGGAATTTTTAGCTTCCACAATTTCCTGTTATCTACTGGAACATCACAATAAGCCATTGCATCATACATGGATTTGACCGAATATTTGCCATTCTGATGCAAGTTCCATCAAAAAGTATCTGGCTCATCTGACAGTTGAATGTCCTCCATGCGAGTGAGTAATTCATTCCATGCTGCCAGACAAGTGCCCAAAAGATCCCTACGGAAAGAAATATCGGGGTTTTCTTGTCCTAAGACTTGTTTGATCATGACAAATTTATGTCTGACAATCCAGTACAAGCTCGGATATTGCACCATTAATGAGTTGTTCTCTAGCCAGGTATCTTTCCAGAAACGAACCTGAGAACCGTCCCGAACCGAGAAGGTCCCAAATTGGAAGAAGAATTCCTTGACCTTCATGACACCACTCCAAAAATGTGAATACCCAGGTTTCCAATGAATTTGAGAAATGGCATTGGATCCCACATACTTGTTGCGAATATTTTCCTGCCATACTCCATTCTCAGTGAGTAGTTTATAAACCCACTTGCTGAGAAGAGCAATGTTTTTAATCTCAAGGTCTTGGATTCCCAGGCCCTGTTGACTTTTAGGTCTGCATAATATGCTCCACCTAGCTAGTCGATATTTCTTGGTTTCATTATCACACTGCCAAAAACATCTGGATCTAAAGTAGTCTAGACGTTGTAGAACCCCTTTCGGCAGGTGGAAGAATGACAACATATATAAAACCATGTTGCTTAGGACAGAATTGATTAATATCAATCGCCCCATGTAAGACAAGAGTTTGGCCTTCCAACTGGCTAAACGTTTCTCAAGTCTCTCTTGCACATGCTTCCACTCAGCGATAGTTAAAGCTGATAGTGTATGGGAATATCCAGATATCGAATCGGAAACTGCCTGAGCTGGCATCCAAAAAACTCAGCATAGTCAGGTGCTGATTCTGCAACATCGCCAAAGCAAAAAAGTTCGCTCTTATGAAAATTAATTTTGAGGCCAGAAAGTTCCTCAAAAGCACATAAGAGCAACTTGAGATTTCTTGCCTTATCTAGATCATGATCCATGAACAGTATTGTGTCATCCGCATATTGTAGAATGGATAGACCATCTTCTACCAAGTGTGCAATGACCCCACTAATTTGACCATCCAGCTTAGCCCGCTCAACAAGGATAGCTAGCATGTCAGCCACAATGTTAAACAGAATAAGAGTTGCGGGGTCGCCTTGACCAAGCCCCTTCCTTGTCTGAAAATAGTTGCCAACATCCTCGTTAACTTTTATGGCCACACTACCTCTAGAGATAAAGCTCTCTACCCAGCGACATCATTTTTGTAAAAACCCCTTCATGCGCAAGGTTTGCAACAGGAAGGGCCACTTAACTTTATCGCAGGCTTTCTCAAAATAATTTTAAGAATGACATCGTTCAACTTTTTCCGGTGCAGTTCATGTACAGTTTCGTGCAGGACGACCACTCCATCTAATATGTTGTGGTCTTCCATAAATCCTGTTTGAGTGGGTTTTATGACATGGTCAGCTACACCGTTCAACCGATTAGTCGCTACCTTCGTAAGAAAAATTAGAACTTACATTCAGAAGGAAAAATCGGTCGATATTGTTTAATACGACTAGCCTCCTTAATCTTAGGCAATAGGATAATTTCCCCAAAGTTTAAACGAGAAATATCAAGGTCCTCGGAATGCAGTTGGTTAAACAACTGAACCAAGTCTGCCTTAATCGCGTCCCAAAAGCATTGATAGAACTTTGCGGGAAAGCCATCCGGTCCCGGCACCTTGTTGTGTTCCATCTGAAACATCACGGTTCAAATTTCCTCAGAAAACGGAGAGGTTAGGAATTCACTTTCCGCTTCTGTAACTTGAGTAATGTCATGAGTAACGGATTCGTCCAGCTAAAAATTAGTTTCAGCTCAAGGCCCAAAAAGGTCGTTGTAAAACTTAGTGATAAAATTTCTAAGTGGTACGCCCCCCTCTATTCGGCCTTCCTCCTGGTCAAGGGCGAATATACGCTTCTTTCTATGTCTGCCATTGGCTAGCATTTGAAAGTATTTCGTATTATCATCACCTTGCACCAGCGAATCCTCCTTGCTACGTTGGTACCATTTAATCTCTTCCTCACGTAGTAGGTGGGCAATCTGCTCGTTAAGATTGCTTTTTTGCTCAATCTCAATAGCAGACAGAGGCCTCACCTCCGCTATTTTATCAAGGGAATCAATTAAGGTAGACAATCGCAGTTTTTCTTTTTTGCAGATGCGGCAGTATGCTTGGCCCATCCCCGAAGGAATCGACGCAAGGCACGGATTCGATTATTCCATCGTTGGATGGGTGTGTTACCGCGAGGCTGGCACGCCCACACCTTCTTAACCATCTCATGAAATCCCTCTCTAGTGAGCCATCCTAGTTCAAATTTAAACTGGTGATGGTTAGAACTTGGGATTGGTTGTCCAAATTCGGTTAGCAACGGAGCATGATCCGATAAGGCCTCAATTCTTTCTAGCACCTGAACCGAGGCTAGGGGATATTTATATTCCCAGCCGGTGGTAACTAGCACACGGTCCAGTTTTTCAAAGGTTGGCACCGATCGGTTATTGGCCCAGGTATACTGACGATCAGCCATCGTGATCTCCCTCCCTCAGATCCAGGCTGTCAATAACAACATTAAAGAGGAAACACCACCTAGTGTCAAATCGATCATTGTTTTGTTCCTGTTGATATTGAAGGATATTAAACCCCCCCACCCCACCCCGCCGATTAACATGGGATGGGGATTGTCTCGACAGGTATTAAGCAGTTCTTTTAGAAATGTAGACTTAAACTCCTCTTGAGCGGCGCCATATACAGCCACCAGACTCCAGATGAAGTTGTCGGACTTATTTTGAAGGTGAAATTTGATATGATACTCCCCCTTTGACGTGGACAATAGTTGTAAGTATGTAGACTTAATACCTAGCAATATTCCCCCGGACCTCCCGGTCGGCGGTAAGATGTGCCATTCGTAATCAAAATCACATGAAAAGTGGTCCAGATCACGTGTTGGAAAATCACGTTTACCCAACTCAGTGATAGCCACAAAGTCCAATGTATGATCCTTTACACAATCGGCAATGTGTTTGTGTTTAGCCAAGTCACCAAGACCTCTGCTATTCCAGAACATGCCTCTCATGATGAACCAACTTTATGTTTAGAGACCTTTGCCTTCTTAGAAGAGTGCCCTCTTTTCTTTGCTGAGTTAGACTTGTTCTTGCGCACCGATGCAACAAGCTCAAAAAGCGTAGTGTCGCGTACAGTATCGTCAAGGTCTACTTCAGTCGTGTCTTTAACCAAATGAGGGAGAAGCTTGCCTTCATGATCGGCATCAGCATCCTCATCCTCCTCATCTGACACGAGAGGGTCGACAAAGCTCGATAACTTCGGAGCAACCGTAAGCCAGTCGAACTCCACTTGTTTTAGAGCCTTGACCAAAAAATCTATCTCATTCTCATTACGTCCTAGTGACACCCCAAGTCTAGTGATATTTGAAGATACTTTGGAATTATCAAAATACATAAAATATTTGCAAGAGGGGCTACCTCCGAAGTCGAGGTTGTGTGTAGCAGTCATACGCATGGCCTTCACCATAGAGTCCTCGTCGGTGGGTGCTGATCCGTCAGTCCCGACATGATGACACCCGCTGCGCCTCAGCGGCGAAGGAGTAACATCGGCCTCAAAGCCCATCTCATCGACTCCGAGAGGCATAGTAGACTGTTGCGGCGATGAAGAAGATAGTGGGGGTTGCTCCTCAGCCTCCTCAAGTCCGGAAGCCCCCCCCCCCCCGGGTGGCGAAGGAGTAGATGATAACGCGTGAAGCTCCGCCATGGCAGACTCTTGGCCAGCTTGAACGGACGGGGAGAAGATCACTCCACGTCGACTCAGAGAGGCATGAGTGGGCGATGATGACGGCGATGGAGCGGTCCCCTCCGGTAAGGGGCACACACGACTCCCCATGTGGGGGTTAGGCAGTGGCGACCAGCGAGTCGAAGACAGCGGCGTCGAGGGCTGGGGCACCGGCGTCGTAGGAGGAGCAGCCTTAGACAAAGTAGCCGGCCCCGACAAAGTAGACCCCTTTAATGACAATGAAGCAGCCATGACGGGTAAGCCTCGATGAGGGTTCGGAGGTGTGATGGCAATGGCCATCTGCTTGGGCACCACACCACCCGAGGAAGTAGGGTCCGAAGAGTTGTTGGATGATGAAGTGGGTTTGGACCTCTTGCTTGGATCATTGGTCCTCGCTGTGTCCTCCCTGTCATGCCCCTTGTCGCCCCCTGGATCATCGCCGTGCTCCCAGACTTGAGGCACAAAGTCACTATCAATGTGGAAGTCTGATTCTTCAAGACTGTACTGGAACTCATAACCTTTCCTTTGAACCACCACGTCTGAAGAAAGAGAATCAATTGTGCTACTTTTGAAAGCATCAAGGTTCAATACCGCTACCTGGATACGAATAATTCCTCTCCGACTCAAACAGAGAAGATCAACATCGAGAGTAGCACCAATCACCGAGCCGACTGCCCAAAGCCTCAAGAAGTGTCGGAGAGCGTGAGGCACCCCATGCACATGAACCCAGATAGGAATTAGCTCGAAACAGTGTGGTATCTTCTCTGACTTCCAAGGCTTAAACTCGATAGTGACATTGTGAGATTTGATGAAAACTACGAAACCAATCACCCTCTGTAGAACCTCCTCACTCGGAAAGGACATGAGAAAAGCGTCCTTGCCATGCGGTATGGCCTCCCACATCCACTGCTGCTGGTACTAAGCAATCTTAGCAACATGTACCTCCACGATACTGGGAGTGATAGAGCCACCAGAAATAGATACCAACGTCGTCAGTGAATCCTGTGGTGCAAGATCCTCCCTGCAGACATTGTCAGGCATTTGGAAGAAAGCCATATTTTCAGTTCCATAACCACATAACATCGCCACCGGCGTCGGCATCTTGAGAGCAAGGCAGCGCTAAATGGTCGTCGGGTGATTAGTCTTGTTGCAAATAAAATAGTACTGTCGTGTCTCGCAGTCATCATATGTGTGCCCTGCAGATTGGCACTTTGAGCACCATACCTTCTTAGGATTAGCTGCCACCTCGGCTGCCCCTGAAGATTGTATCGTAGGCTGCTGTTGCAACGAGCTGAACTGCAAAGGAGTGTTCTGCCCATAACCCACTGCCATCATAGACGAGGAAGCGGGCACCTGCACCAATGGCGGTATCATAGGGCCGTCGGTGGATTAGTGGTAAGTGGTACAACTGCTCCTTGATGAGATTTGTGGCGACCACCCTTGCCGCCCTTTGGCTTCCGAGGGCGTGCGGCCGCATGAACACCGGCGGCGGCTGGGTTTTGTGGCATGCGGGTGTTGAAGCCGTCCGCCACCTGCGTCTCGGTTGTACCAGGGTGTTGCATAGACTGAAACACTGCTGTTGGTTGTTGCTACGCATAGCCACCCGTCGATTGAAGAAGGAACAGCTGTTGTTGCACGAACTGACCCGGGGTAGCAAAGAACGGCTGCTGAAAGTGAGCTTGATACGCCGAGGACTGCTGCAGGGGCTGTTGTTGTACCTGAGGCTGCTGCGCCGGCATGAAGCCACCCGGCATCACATACGGCTGCGCGGCCAGCACCGGTTGATAGACACCCGGAGCGAAGCCAGGCGCTCTGCCCATCGGAGAAGAAGCCGGCTGGGAAGAAGTTGGAGGCTGCAAGGGCTGATGGCCGGTGGTGGTGCCCGGCGGCGCGGAAGGGTTGCCGCGCGTCATCGTAGAGGCAACGACGACAGCGAAGGTGCGATTGAAATTAGGGTTCACCCCCTGCACTTTCATGTTCCACATATGTCCTAGCCAACGGTCGAGATCAACCATCCGAAGCCAACGCTCAGGATACGCCTGCAGACCTGGTGCAGCCGCCGATGTCAGATCGGGAACAGCGACCGCCGTGACGGCCCGTTCGGGTTGGCCGAGGACGGCGGAGGCCCATGGAACTCCGGGGGGATTCCTCCATCGCCGAGACATGCTCGCGGCAGTAGATCACCGAGCATTCTTGGCGGCGACAGCCGAGGTGGCGGAACCGGGCCGATCCAAGGCTTGATCATAGGCCTCGATCGATCGGCCGGGAACCCCGGAGATGCCGCGGGGGGGAGCTGCAGCCGTCGCCGACACATTCGATGAGGAGGCCGCCGTGTTCTCCACCGATACCGGCGAAGGTTCTCCGATCTTGTCCGACCTGCAAACAAAAGACACCTCACCTGCCTGTCGAGCTGAAGGTCTCTCCCAAACCCTAGACGCTGGAGTAGGGTAGCCGATGTCCGCCCAGAGCTCGTCCGTTTTCCTCCAGCAAACTGCGGAAGACAAAAGAGAAGAGTTGTCGAGAGAGGAGTCGTGGCCCGTTTGCGTCGTCTCCTCCGCGTTGGAAGAACCAAGGCAGGAGAACCGGGAGCCTGAGTTGCCCGGCGGCGTCGGCGACCAACAAGGCGCCAGAGTCAGTCACCGCCGAGAGGCGATCCGCATTTCTCGGTCTAAAACATGTAGTATTTCTTTACCTAATAATAAAGAGAATTGGGTTTCGGCCGTACGTCGTCGCCAACTTTATAAAAAGTCCCTCTGTTTCTGCGAAATCAACCCGCCGTCCCTACTAAGTGGATCTGGAAAACTATTCGTTTAAAAAAAACTCGCGTCGCGGCGGTGGCCTTGGCCGGCATGGAGGTGAGCTCGCGGGCGCGCTTGCGGTAGGCGAGCCTAGCCCGCAAGTCCTCCCGCTGCTTGGTGAGGGCCTTGGCCTTCTTGCGCGCCTTGTCGGCCTCGGTGCTGGCCTTGGCGGGCCGGGGCGTCGCGGAACGGGCGGCGGATCTTGGGTGCTCCGCCGTGGATCCGGAGGCAGATGGATTGAGACGGGAAAGGCGGCAACCTCCATGGCGGGTCCCTGGAGGAGACCATCGTGGATCCCGCGGCGGACGAATCGAGACGGAGAGGCCATGGTGGACGGGAACGGAGGTGGAGCCGCGGGACAAAGGAGGTTCAGGGTTGACCTCAAAGGAGACGCCGGAGGGGAGCAACACTGGCCCCGCCGGGCCAGTAGCACTCATGGTGGTGTGGTGGGGCGGCATTGCGTCCCTCGTCGGCCAGTGGCTTGGAGTTGGAGGTGTCGGGCCGAGGCGACGGTGACGCGCGAGGCAAGGGAGCGCTGGCTATGGTGCCTACATGGCAAGCACCAGGGGGGCGAAGGGAGCGCGCTAGGTGGCGCAGGGCACAACAGAAGACGAGGAAGCGGCGGACGGCAGCAGCTTGTGCTCGCCGGCAACGGGCCCAACCAAGTCCCTGCACGTGCTGGCCGGCCGCCAGATCCAGCGAGCGATGGGGGCTGCTTCAAGCAACGGAGCCACCAGCCACCCATCAGGAGGAGGGGCTCCCCCAACACGGCACGAGGACGCCGCCCCGGCTCGGCTCCCCGTGTGTCGAAGAGCAGACCGCCGCCGCCCCGGCCGATGCTCTGCCAGACCCGCGCGGAAGGGAGGGGGTGATCATGCCGGTGCTCTCGAGCATGGTGGGGGAGGGGGAGGAGGGGGCGGGGCGAAATCTCGGCGACGGTGTGTGGGCTCAAGCGGCAACAGCGGTGCATCCCAGTGAGAGCTTGGTGTCTGGATGGGGGTGAGGTCGGGATGTTTCTTCGAGAGCCTCCTAGAAGAGAAAAGAAAACAGAGAAGATAAGGCTGCGAGCGAGCCAGCGAAAAAAGAAAAGGCTGCGAGCGAGCGACACCGAGGCGGCTGGTTTCTTCTAGCCAGCCAACGTGTTAGCTGGCTAGCGTGGCACAGCATATATCGACTGTTTTTAATTAAAGTGCATTCTGGGTCCTTGCGTGGATGTTTTTATTAGTCTTTTTTAAGGTTAGAGCATACTTGGATGGATAAGAATTAGGCAATGTTGGACTAATATATACACACACAGGTTAGAGCATACACAATGAAAACGTATATACTTGCACGACCAATAAAAGTAAATACAAAATAAAATGTCTTGATGTGTTGTTAATCTCGGTTCATACGAGTGCATAACAAATAGTCGGCGCAAAACACAGACATTTACGTGTAAGGACAATAGAGTCTTTAGTTGATCTCAACAAAGTTATTGTTTCAATCAGGAAAATGATGCCATGCCTGATGTTCCTAATGGTGGACCTGTTGGATGTGGTACGAGCAACTTCGCGACCACTTTATACACACTTTTGCCCCAAACATTGATGTTATGGAAGAACAAGAACAATTGCATCCAGATAAAATTACTTTGAAAGTGATGCATGCACAACTTATTTTTTTTCTGATGGTAGTACAATGATTAATCTGTCGATGTGATTTGCTTTTTCACTACGCATCGCCGATCTGATCTACAACATCGTAACATTTCTCTGTTTTCTAAATTGTATCCATGAAAAACATGACACTAGCAACACATGCATCACCATTAATTAAACTCACTCAAGCTTATTTCAAACTATATTTAGGGCTACCATAGTACATAAATATAATTTAAACAAAAGAATATAGTAAAATAAAATAACCTACTTTAGGAACCGACTAAGCAAAGATTCAATTTCGATGCAGAATCCTGCATATATCGCACATAAAATAGGAAGTTAAAACATCTATACCACAAGGATTTCACGGTTAGCACACACGAGAGAAGCATGCATGCTTGGACGCCAACTATACCCCACTTCCATTGTCTGATGATAGCTCAAAATAAGCATTGCGTGTACGAAATTTTAATTATCGATACTGTAATCTAAATATAATGTTGTTCATCGGGTTAGTTGACTAGGATCCACGTCGAATTAGTGCCACAAAAGAATTATGTTGTTAATTGAACAATCATTTGGGTCATCATCAAACTCATTCTCTACCTCCCGTAACTTCGATTTTAACATATTATATATGACATTTTATTAGAAAAATGTGTGGAATCTAAATATGATGTTAATTTTACCTGTTAAATGTTTTTAAAATATTGTTTTGAAAGCAAACTTATAATTTCTAGCGCAAGATCCGTTTTTCTTTCGTACCGATGGCGATCCGGATTGCAAATAAACACCCCACTATAACCATATAGGCAAAAGAAAACATCAATAACTACACATGCATACCTCTGAAAAATGTCGCAGAGGAAAACAACAGATTTCTCATCGCGAGAATGAGAGAGAGAGAGAGAGAGAGAGAGAGAGAGAGAGAGAGAGGCGAGGGAGGAGAGAGGGAGAGAGAGACGCCTTAGGATTAACCATATTCAAACACGGTTTTTTTGTTGTTTTGTGTGAACACCGAGGCCATCGCCGGCAAGGGTGAGAAGAAGGATAAGCGGTAACACAAATATGATGCCTCGCAAATATAAAGGAGATGGACCTATTGAGTGATGGTTGTTGGGTTAAGAGTGTGTGTTATGTTTTTTCTCCCGTTGCAACGCACGGGCTCTTTTGCTAGTAAAACCTAAAAGAAATATGATCTCAACAGCATAGATACAGCCACGCTTAACTGAAAACTAGAAAAAAACTGGTTTCCCCTACAATCCCTTCAGTCGATTTTTCTGAAACTGAAACCGGACTGCTCTCAACAGCATCACAAGTACCAGCAATATTGAGAGGGCCTTTAAAAATACAATATTCAGAGAATTGAGGATTGCCATGTCCCTGTATGGAGGCGTAATGGCATGGTGGACTGGGGACGGTGGAATGGATCGTTTGCTACAGAAGCAAAGCACCGGCCGGCGAAACTGAAAATGAACTGAACCTCTCTGTATCCTTCCTCTGTACTTCTGTCATTTCTCTCGAGATCTTCTTCCTCCTTATGTGTGGTTGCTCTCCACAAGCAACGGTGTATGTTCTGGCCGCCGCAACGGCTTATTAAAAAGAAACAGGGCAAACGTGAACTACCGTTGTAGTCGGCCACCAAAAAACAGGGAAGCAGTGACGAGCCCCTGGTCATCGGCTCTTGTCATTTGGCCATTCTTGACTGATTCTACCGGAAGCCTCGCCTGCAACGGTTTTAGTTGGTACAAAGGCCCAACTTGATGAAGCTTCTATTTTCGAAAGAAGAAAAACAGAGTACAGACCATTCATGCGAGCATTGGAACAAGGATGGCACTAATTCTACAGACGTTTCCGCTAACGCACACTCCACATAGGCCAAAATGTCATGTAAGCAGACTATAAGTCCATTATTGTACCTGCTCTAAGGAATCAAAACTTTCTTTCCACTGTTCGTTAACACATCAGTAGATATGCATTTAAGGGGATTTATTTCATTTCCTCTAAATTCCAATCGTTTGTTTCCCAATTGGCACTTTCGGCCCGCCGGATTTAGTTCATGAATCCCAGAGCATGTTTCTGTCGTGTCCATCTCTAGGCTTTTTCGGGTACGTGTCCATTGGTTTTAGGAAGTTGATTGGCAAACAACGGATAATCAAACAATACATTCACTCTTCTCACAAGAAAAATAAATAACCATGATTGCCTGAAAATATATTAAACCAAAATGATCGGTACTAAGTTTTTTTTTCAGGAACATGCAAGAAACCATACATGGAGAAGTAGCATAACAATTGCATCAATTAGTACTAAAAATTTGGATGACATTTATGATAGTAGCACCAAACACATTACTACTAAATTGTAGTGAGAATATCCTTTGCCACCTTCCATTCAGCCGGGAGGATTCTAGCTATCAGCTCCTTGAGAACAGATGGGCAGCTAGATCTCAGATGCTCATACCCATCACTTGCCACCATCGCCTCAAAGTTGGACGGAGAAGCAAGGAACTGCAAACAAGCTTCTTTGAGACGATGGAAGCCATGCTGCTCGGCTAAAGCCAAGCTGGTTGCCACCACGTTGGGATCGATGTGATCGCACAATTTCTCCTCATATATCTGCTTCAGCCTGACGATATTGTATCTGTCAGCTGCTACCAGCAGATGGCCAGCCATAACCACATCAGTTTCGCTTTTGTTGCTAGCCATCTCAAGCACAGGAGCTGAGTCGGTGTATATGAAGTGGAGCAAGGACTTGAACACATCAGCTTCCATGTCATGAATTTTAATAGTACTAGCTGCAGAACTCTCCTTCTTGGCGCCGAGGAGCTCCGCCTTGAAGACTGATGAGCGAGCAGCAAGGACACACCTGTGGGCTGAGAAACTTTGTGCGCCGACTTCAAAGGTTAGGTCTGCAGCGTCCTTGTTCTTGAGGAGGTCGGCGAGATGGTGGTGCAGGTCGCTTGGTGAAACCTTTGCTTCTTCGCTCTTGATCTCCATGATGGTGACATTGCACCTGATGGTGAGACAATCGTCTCTCAGATGCGCCGACGCCTCCAAATCGGCCTTCTTGATCACGAGCGGGTAGCTCCAGGCTGAACTACCTGAGAAGGCACGCATAGGGTTGCTACAGCTGTATGAAGACACAGGTTCTCCGTTCCTGTCAAGCACAGCGAGCGTGTATTCGGCCTTCATATCTTCGGCACCGGTGGATTCAAGACACAGATAAAGAGAGATGGAATGGGCATAACTGTTAAGAAAACCGTTTGGGTAATATCTCACGACCCAGTTGTGGCCTCCAACACTGAATGGGGTAGAAATCACACACTGGCCGTTCCTCACTAGAGCCTTGGCTCTTGAGTATCCATCGAACTTGAGCACATACGACCTTTCCTCAGATACCATGGCCGCAGAGAACTTGCAGTGCTCTGCCATTATCGGGGTGGGCTTGGTAGATTGGACTAGTGGGATGGAAGACTGGCGAGCAAAGATTTCACTGCATCATGTACCTATATATAGAGGTTCACTTGGGAAGTTAAATCCATTCCTTTCACATTCAGTCAAACAAAAACACTGGTCTGTTCACATCTCGTTTACCTTCACGAGGAGACGCCACTGCACTGCAAGCGAGGACAGGCCAAACAAAACCTTTTCATCTGCCGATGCAATGCATGCAACAAACATGATTTTTCCTGTGGGTCAATGTGACTCAAATCGACAGTCTGACCCCTCGGCACAAACAAAAACTTTTCATCTGCCTACACCAAAAAAACAAACTTTTCTTCTTTTTGCGAAAAACAATAAACTTTTCAGCTGCCAATGCTTCATCTCCCACAGAATGGCAGAGCGCTTTTCTGTGAACAAAAAATCAGCAAGAAAGAACCAAGTAGCCAGGTTGGTAATCGTGCCAACACAAAACACGTTTTACATAGACAGAAAGCACGGACATGGCCTGCAGATTTCATGGTTTATGAGCTATATGATCTGCGGTATACTGCAGGAGTAGGATGATTCAGAACTGGGAAGCATTCCAGCTGAATGTGTTGCAACTTGCAAATATAATTCAGAATTTTGGGTGGGCCGAACAACAGGCAAAGGGTTATACCAATGAAAGCACTATATAATCCAGTTGAATGTACCAACCTGAATGAATCATCATCCACACCACAAGGACATTTTCATGATCACGCTTAGCATGTTAAGAAACTGAATTTCAGAGAGTGTTTTCTCTGTACTCGACCGCAAAAACTTTTCCTTCCTCCCGCCAATTTACTCAACAAGATAGCGACCAAATTAATCTCTGGCGCTAGTTTCCTGCTACATGCCTTTTTTTTTTGCGCAACACATCGTATATTTAGCACACAGAACCACAGCAGTTAACTTGTTTCCCCTACAATCCCTTTAAAACCGATTTTTCTGAAACTAAGTCTGAAGTCTGAATAACCCTCAACAGCAGAGCAAATCCTTCACACAGCTGCACTACCAATGAAGGGGTAATAACCAATGAGTCAATGACCCTTCACAACTTCTCAGAGTATTAGCCAACAGAAGATACTATTAATAATCAGTGGTTGAGGATTACATGCAGATTTTTTTTTCTTAGTGCTTTAAACTGAACTGCAACACATGATCCCGAAATCCACATACAGGAGCAGGTGGTAACGAAGCTTCTATTTTCTGAAGAAAAGAAAAAGGAAATAGTCTAGTCTAGACCATCCATCCGAGGCATTGGAACACGGATGACCCTAATTCTGCATCCAGGTAAAACATAACCATGCACCCATGAAGTAATAGACTCAATAATAATTAAACTAATACACGATGGATAATCAAGGATATACAAGTACATAGGCAGTCTATGTAATAGTTTCTTTTATCTCGCAAGCCATTCTTGCCACATGAGTGATTGGATGATTGATAAGTACGTAGCATTTTTATTCTGAAACATAAACGCAGCCATGCATGGAGATGTAGCATAATATCCTTTGGTAATAAATTTTGGATGACAGTATATGATAATGGTATATGGTAGGCATTACTTCCACATTGTCATGATAATATCCTTTGCTGATGTAAATTCAGCCGGGATGACTAACATATTTTTTCTGAAACATGAATGAAACCATAAATGATGATTGTTGGTTTCAGGATAGCTCCTGAAACAATACATGGGGAAGTAGCATAACAATTACAAAGATTAGGGTTAAAAAATTGGCTGAAATATTACCAAACGCATTACTACTAAATTGCCATGATAATATCCTTTGATGATTTAAAATTCAACCAGGATGATTCTAGCGATCAGCTCCTTGAGAACAGATGGGCAGCTGCTACCAGCAGATGGCCAGCTGCTGAGCTGCACTACCAGCAATATTCAGGGGGGCCTTTAAAAAAATATTCAGAGGATTGACGATTGTCATGTCCCTATATAGAGGCGTAATGGCATGGTGGACTGGGGATGGTGGCATGGATCGTTTGCTACAGAAGCAAAGCACAAGCCGGTGAAGTACCTCTCTGTGTCCTTCCTCTGAACTTCTATCATTCCTCTCTAGATCTTCCTATGAACCGCTCGTCATCGGCTCTTGTCATTTGGTCATTCTTGACTGATTCTACCGGAAGCCTCATCTGCCATTTGGTGATGAAGCTTCTATTTTTGAAAAAAGAAACAGAGTATAGACCATTTATGCGAGCATTGGAACAAGGATGGCACTAATTCTACATCCAGCTAAACGTAGCCATGCACACATGAAGTACTCGACTCAATAAGTACACAAATACACAATGGATAAACAAGGTACATCCACGGGCAATCTCAGTAATGATTTCGTATCTAGCAAGAAAAGAACTACCATTCTCCGTACATGAGTAGATTGAATGATTGATAAGTAGCACTTTTGTTCTGCAACCGTACATGGAGAAGTAGCATAACCATTACTAATAAAATTTGGATGACATATACGTATACGAGAACAGTACGAGACTGGTCTAGCCACATCTTTTCCTAATACTAGTAGAGTAACTGCAGGCATTACTTCCACATTTCCATGATAATATCGTTTGCCACTTTCAGTTCAGCCGGCAGGATTCTAGATATCACCTCCTTGAGAACAGACGGGCAGCTGGATTTCAAATGCTCATAGCCACCACTTGCCACCATCGCCTCCAAATTGGACGGAGAAGCAAGGAACTGCAAACAAACTTCTTTGAGACGATGGAAACCATGCTGCTCAGATAAAACCAAACTGGTTGCCACCATGCTGGAATCAATATGATTGCACAATTTCTCCTCGCATATCAGCTTTAGCCTGACAATGTTGTACCTGTCAGCCGCAACGAGTAGGTGACCAGCAGTCACCACATCAAGCACCGAAGGAACTGAGTCGGTGTATATGAAATGGAGCAAGGACTTGAACACATCAGCTTCCATGCCACATATTTCAATAGGACTAGCAGTAGAACTCTCCTTCATGGCCCCGAGGAGCTCAGCTTTAAAGACGGATGACCGAGTTGCGAGGACACACCTGTGAGCGCAGAATGTCTCTCCACCGACCTGAAAGGTGAGGTCTGCTGCATCCTTGTTCATGAGCAGGTTGCCGAGATGCTGGTGCAGATCGGTTGGAGGAACCCTTGTTTCTTCGCTGTGGATGATGGTGACATCACACCTGATGGTGAGACAGTCGTCTCTTATGTGCGCCGTTGCCTCCAGATCAGCCTTCTTGATGAACTCATTGTAGCCCCAGTTTGTACCTTTCCTTGAGAAGGTGCGTATAGCGCTAGAGGGACGGCTGTATGAAGGCACAGGTTCACCATTCTCGTCAAGTACACTGAAGGTGAACTTCGCCTTCACATCTTCAGCATCGGCAGATTTAAGCTCGAGAGAAAGAGAGATGAAATCTTCAGAATCCTCATGGCTACCGTGTGGGTAATAGTTCACGATCCAG
Source organism: Aegilops speltoides (assembly GCA_021437245.1). Lineage (NCBI taxonomy): Eukaryota > Viridiplantae > Streptophyta > Magnoliopsida > Poales > Poaceae > Aegilops > Aegilops speltoides. The sequence continues at coordinate 465,988,014 of CM038145.1, read as the reverse complement.
TCGTGGCCTCCAACACTAAAAGGGCTAGAGATCACGCGCTGGCCGTTCTTGAGTAGCGCCTTGACTCTGGAGTATCCATCTACCTTGAGCACGTACGACCTTTCCTCAGATAGAGAGACAGCATGCATGGCAGCAGATATCTTGCATTGCTCTGCCATTTTGGAGGTGGGCTTGGAGGTATAGCCTGGATTAGGATGGAAGGCTAGCGAGAGGAAATTCTTTGATTCATCAGTATCTATATATAGAGCGAGATTAGAGAGAGGAAATTGCACTCGGGAAGTCAAATGGAAACGGTGGCCTGTTCACACCTCAAATGGAAACGCCATTGCACTGCAAACGAAGACTGTAGGCGCCAGCACAAACTAAACTTTTCATCTGCCTAGTAAAAAAAATAAACTTTTTAGTAGCCAACGCTCCGCAGCGACCAAATTCACATATCAACCAATAAGAGATGTGGGCATTGCATGCTTTCAATGACTTGAGACTACCAAACATGACATGCATTGGTTAGTTCATTGTATGCAGTGCTATTAATTAGCAAAAAGACATTAAGTGTTCTTGTTTTCCTCTCCGCCTTGGTCGCGGTGCACAACGTAAGATGACTTACACACCTAGACGGAGGGAGTACGTGCCTTTCTTTTTGGGCGCAACACATGGTATATTTAGCACACAGAACCACAGCAGTCAACTTCTTTCGCCTACAATCCCTTCATAACCACTTTTCAAAAACTAGGTCTGAAGTCTGAATAACCCTCAACAGCATAGCAAGTCCTTCACACAGCACATCAGCACTACCAGCGATATTCAGAGGGGGATCAACTTCTCAGAGTATTATAGCTAACAGAAGATATTAATAATCAGTGGTTGACGATTACATGCAGATTTTTTTTTTTTTTGCTTAGTGCTTTAAACTGAACTACAACACATGATCCTAAAATTCACTGAAACGAGCAGGGGGTAATTAAGCTTCTATTTGCTGAATAAAAAAGATAAAAACAGTCGTCTAGACCATCCATGCGAGGCATTGAAACAAGGATGATCCTAATTCTGCATCCAGCTGAACCTAACGATGCACCCATGAAGTAATCGACTAAATAATAATTAAACTAATGCACGATGGATAATCGAGGATACAAGGCACGCACATGGGCAGTCTCTATAATACTTTATTTTATCTCACAAGAAAAGAAAATAACCATTCTCATCACGTGAGTGATTGGATGATTGATAAGTAGCATTTTTATTCTGAAACATATACGATACATGGAGATGTAGCATAATATCCTTTGGTAATAAATTTTTGATGACAGTATATGATAATGGTATATGGTAGGCATTACTTCCACATTGTCATGATAATATCCTTTGCTGATGTAAATTCAGCCGGGATGATTCTAGCTATCAGCTCCTTAAGAACAGCTGGGCAGCTGGATTTGAGATGCTCATAGCCATCACTTGTCATCATAGCCTCCAAATTGGACGGAGAAGCAAGGAACTGCAGACAAGCTTCTTTGAGACGACGGAAACCATGTTGCTCGGCCAAAGCCAAGCTGGTAGCCACCATGTTGGAATCAATATGACTGCACAATTTCTCCTCGCATATCACCTTCAGCCTACCGATGTTGTACCTGTCAGCCGCCACGAGTAGATGTCCGGCCATCACCACATCAAGCACCGGAGGAACTGAGTCGGTGTATATGAAATGGAGAAAGGACTCGAACACATCGGCTTCCATGTCACGGATTACAATGGTACTACCGGAACTCTCCTCCATGGCGCCGAGGAGCTCCGCCTTGAAGACGGACGACCGAGCGGCAACGACACACCGATGAGCGGAGTATCTCTGTCCATCGACTTGAAAGGTCATGTCCGCTGCATCATTGCTCTTCAGGAGATCGCCAAGATGCCGATGCAGATCGCTTGGAGGAACCATTGCTTCTTCAATCTCCTTCAAAACGGTGACATCGCACCTGATGGTGAGGCAGTCGCCTCTAAGATGCACCGACCCCTCGAGCTCATCCTTCGGGATGAAATCATAGTAGCCACAGGTTGGAGCTTTCCTTGAGAAGGTGTTCACAGGGGTGGTACGGGTGTACGAAGGCACCGGATTCCCATTCTTGTCAAGCACATTGAGCGACAATTTCGCCTTCACTTCTTTGGCACCGGCAGATTCATGGTGCACATACAGAGATATGAAATCGTCACAGTACTTGGGGCAACCGTTCGGGTAATATTTCACGGTCCAGTTGTGGCCTCCAACACTGAAAGGGGTGGAGGCGACGAACTTGCCGTTCTTCAGTAGCCCCTTCACTCTTGAGTATCCATCTATTTTGAGCACATATGACCTCTCCACGGATTCGGCTACCATGGCAGCAGGAATCTTGCAGGGCTCTGCCATTGTGGAGGTGGGCTTGGAGTAAGATGGAAGACTGGCGAGAGGAAAGATTCGTTTGCTGGAAGCACGCCGCCGTCCGGTCGTGTCGCCGGAAGCACGCCGCCGCTGGCGATAATGATTGGAGGATGTGGCGATAGGGTGTGGGGAGGGAGCGCCGGGGCGTGGATTGCGGGAGGGTGGAGGTCGACGGCGTGAGATGGTCGCAAGCAGGGAGAAGCTGAGCGCGGCGGCGGGAGCGGAGGGGATCGGGAGGAGAGACGCGCCGGAAAAGGGGTGGCGGCGGAGCGGAGAGGGGATTAGTGCCTTAGGTTTTCTGCTGATTGTTCTTGCCAGACGCGCTACTAATCAGCGTACATATAAAGACGCGTTTCATTTTCTTTTCCAAAAAATAAAAAGGTTTTTTTGTCAAACAGGGCAACTTTATTTAGCAAGTAATAATATAAATCTATATATCAATATAAAAAGATTCGAAGAAACAAACTCACGTGATCTCAGCCATCAAACTATATTACCCAACAACCTAGATTGCTTCGGTGCAAGCAGTCAACATATTTAGCATGCAATTAATATCAATATCAAAATATCAAAATATCAATAATTAACATGTAATTAATATCCTACCTAATATTAACATCCAATTAATATTTCACCAAATATCAACGCATAATTGTTCACGCCGTCAGATAACCAAATAGTCTAGAGGTCACTAGAAGATCAATGAAAGTTTTAAAGGAGGTGTTGGTAGTCTCGCCTCACTTTTCATCACCCTGATCTTGTACCAGCGAACGTGCAAGCTTTCGCACAAGCGCAATCAATTTGGCCGGCCCATTTTACGTGTGCATTAACTCAATCAAATCGGTACTTACCAAAAACATTGTATGCATTAACTCATTCAAATTAATTTAAAAAATATGAATCAGATCATTAATAAAAACAATATCATGCATTAACTCATTCAAATCAATCGACACTTTCCTAAAACAATGTCATGCATTAACTCATTCAAATAAAATCTTAACCAAATCGATATTAATAAAAATAATATCATGCCTTAACTCATTCAAATCAAATCTTCAGAAAATCTCAATGAAATCCAAAGTTTTTTTTGCTCATAGGGAAATCAAATCAAATCAAATCTTGCCAAAAAATCAACTATGATCAAACTTGGTCGGCCCATTTGACGCGTGCACGCATTTTCCAGTTTTTTTCTATGTTTCTTTTTTGGTTTCTTTTTTTATTATTTTTCTATCACTAACCTACTATTTTGTGTTTGGCATCTCTACTCTTAAAAGGGCACGTAGGCCGTTCCTTCGTTCGTTGCCCTCACCATTGATCGATAGGGACCCCTCGATCCCCCTCCCACCGATTTTCTTTTATCGACGACC